>JBCAUF010000036.1:19393958-19407735 GCA_038406115.1 Haemulon aurolineatum
TGGAGTAAAAGGTATTTATATTTCTCTTTGAAATTTAATGAAGTAGAGGTGCATTAGGCCTAATTGAAAATACTCCAATAAACTAAATTAAATAAATGCACTGAGCTACTTTTACATTATAATGTCTGCTGCCACTCTAATCAACCAAACTTCTATTTTCCTTCATGCATCTTTTTGAAATTGTTTTCTGTCTGAGACATAAAGGACTTGGTGTTGCTCCACAGAAAGGTGACGGATTGAAATAGGTGAGGTCGCGCATGCGCACACGACCCCCTCCCTGAACTGACAGGAGGATGCTGAGCTGCATTCCCGTCATTCTGTGAGGAGAGGAGGATCCCCCTGCGCACCCACAACGGAGGAGACGCCGAGCCGACCAGAACACCTCGAATAAACCGAGTAGAGCTCCCTATCTGCCGCCATGTCAGCCGGAGGAGACTTGGGGAACCCCCTGAGGAAATTTAAACTCGTATTTTTGGGAGAGCAGAGCGGTGAGTCAGTGCTCGGGGAGGTGTGGGTTATTCTGCCCCCCTCAACGCCAAACATGCGTATATGTTGAAGGCCATGTATGTAATCCTTGATGATTGGGGAAGTTTGAGCTGAATCAGGGATGATGCGCCGGCTGGCTTCGCTTGATTTGACGCCCATGAAGCTTCTTGGCACAATGTGACTGTAGAAAATTTGATTAACCGAAGAAAGAAAGAGAGAGAGAGAGAGCGAGAGAGAGAGAGAGAGAGAGAGAGAAAAAGCCCGCATGCATATAAATTGCACCCTTGGATTGATTATAACCACTGTGATCACTGGAAAAATACCCGCTCACCTCGCCGAATATGCTCGAGGATCGCTTCAGTTGTCGCACATTGTCATATTTCGCATCATAGCACTGGGATGTTTTGATGTGGTGCAGTGACCGACAAATATGCTCAGCCTGCTCTCAGATAACGCGTTTATTTCACCCACACCGCCCATTCACCGACACGAACACACCTTTATTCCACGGCATGACACTGTTTAATATTTCCCCCATCACTCTTATGTGTGTGTTTGTGTGTGTTGTGTCTTTTTTTTGCGTGTTTGTTTTTTTTTTGTTTTTAACAGAGAAGATAATAAACAGTCCCCCATGTGTCAGTTCGGGACACACCCTAGGCTGGCGATGTCTGTAGCATCTCTAAACCTCGCAGTCTCCGGTTCCCTCCCATAAATACTCAAATAAAAAAAAAGGTGCTTGACAGCCTCACAACATTATACCATTTATTCAATAATCCATCTATTCGAGGTGGGAACGGCTGCATGTGTGTGTGTGTGTGTGATTTGATGTGATGTGCACAAATTGGGGAGGTGCTGATCGATAATGGTTCAGTGCTGTGAAGCTGCCTGAATACGTGTTCAGACATCAGACATCCAGAGTGGCAGCAGGACGAGCACACGTCCCATAAAATACAGCAGCACAGGACACATAAGCAGGCCTAATATGACAGCAGCTTGACTGGTGTTTGTGTCTTACATTGTGACGCTTTAGTCTGTGTGTGTGTGTGTGTGTGTGTGTGCTGCACGTCCACGAGAGGGGCTGTGTGTCGACCACAAGCCTCCCCCCCCCCGTGTGTTTGTGTGTGGCCTGCACTGCAATGTTGCTGTCCGCGGTGCTGAATCGAGGCCTGGTGGTGGTGTGGCCACTGCCCCATCGGCCGGCCTCAGAGCCGCTGCCGCCCCGCATGGAGGAGCCTGCGTTGAGGGCCCCGGGGCCTTGCTGGACAGGTCCTGTCCTCGCCCTGCCGTGTAGTATGCGGTGTAAAATGGTGCTAAATATGCTGCTCCGTGGGATGTAAATAAAAATGGAGCTCGCCGGGCTCACCTTGATCCTCCGAGAGGTCCCCATCGTGCTTGTGAGGACTGTTAAATATCTAATGTGTTTTGTGTCTGCCTGCTACACGGTGGCCTTCATTTCATTATCCTTCATTTTTGGACACAACTCTCCCTGCTCTTCTTCCTCGTCACAATAAAAGAGAGAATAGTGATGAATTAATTGATCAGTTGGATGACAGAAAATTAACCGACAAGGACGTCTATAGCAGGGATCAATGCTGCACTGCACAGCATTTATAGCCTACTTGCAATACGTTCCGAGTATTATACCTCACTGTAAAGAAAGAAACAAACAAAATACATGCAAAACAGCACAGAAAACAATCATACAATATGAGTAATTTGATAAGTGATTAATTGTTCAAATCATTAAATTAAGCAGATCTGTCAAATATTCTGAGGGTAAGGCCTCTCCAATGAGATGATTTGCTGCTTTTCTCTGCTCTGTATCACCTCAAAGATGAATATCTTCTGGGTTTTGTCGATCAGACAAAAACAGGACATTGAAAGTGACAGGCATCTTTCATGTTTTCATATTTCATAATCTAAACGAATCAGCAACCAATCGAAAAAGTGATTGACAGATTTGATCATGAAAGTTATTTTGGTTTCAATCCGAACAGAGAATAAAGTGTCAAACATCATTTAGTTCCCCATTATTAACATGATCATCATACATTGTTTGATAGTGAGAAACATTCACACATCTTTTTCAGCAGTGCGAAAAATGAAGTTGTTTTTGGAAAACTATTCACACTTTGGCTAAATGTGTGTCAGACACTGATGTTTGTTTGATTCAATTTCTTTTATCTCTAGATGTTTCTCACCAGAACAGCAGAATACTCATTTCTCTTAACTTAACAATGGAATTCATTGTGTTGTCACCGAAGGACAGAAACACAATGAATTTCAAGTTATTCCATGATTAATTATCTCAGGTGTTACCATTAGAGAAATGAGCTCTTGGTAAGCAAGATTTGGGCTTTTTTTCGTTCTTGTTTGTAAAATGTTAATTCTCTTGTCAGGATAGCAGTTGAGGCTTTCTGAATCACCGTCAGATCCGTGAACTGACTTCTCTTCTAATATTTTCTGTTCTTCATCGTCATGTAGTCTACAAACTCAAGAGATTGTTAACTTCTTTGAGATGGTTGAGTTAATTGTTGGGTTGCTGGTGATGGCTGGAGTGGCGGCGGCTGGTCGTTTGATTGCACATTGTCATTTCGTCACACTCGGGAACACAATGGACCCCAATCACGTTGAGTCTGTTCATGAAATTGAAGTGTTTGGAGATTCTTTGTGATTCTTTATGATCTGAACTTAAGTCCACCTCTGTTCTCTGTTCTTCCAGTGGGGAAAACATCTCTCATCACTAGATTCATGTATGACAGTTTCGACAACACGTATCAGGTGAGATCACAAAACATAGACACATGTTTCAAAGAAATCAGTGATGACTGACTGTAGTCAGTAACTGTACTTAAGAAGTGGTCATCCCGCAGTGTTAGATTTGAAGAAATGGAATAATGGGACTCATCACACTGCAGGTATACATTATGTGAAGTCTTCTGTGGTACAATAGTGACTAACAGCTGATTAATATTACAATAAAGGCTTGTTGGTCAAACTGCCTACATGATATACCAGTGACAATCAGGGACCATGTAAATAAGTTTGCATAAATGTTTTCCTAATTTAAATGTTGTCAACGCAGTTATCAGAAGGAGATGTTAGTGGAGCATTATCAAGCTCTTAAAGAGAGAATACAAATGATTCTTTGCATTGTAGAAGTTTGGTACATAACAAGTCTGGATGATTGAGCCCCCAGGGCAGCACAAATGAAATTAGTTTTTCAGCCTGATTCAATTTTGGTGCTTATTGGCTATTTTTTTTCTTCTTAACAGCTTTTTGTATTCTGCTTAATTTAAACAGCGGTCAATCTGCCAGGAACAACAGATGGTGCAGGGAGACTTTTAGCCTTTAAAGTCTGGGTAACACTGATAATTCCTCCCCCCCTCCCTTTTGTCCTTTCTCCATCACAGGCGACCATCGGAATAGACTTCCTATCGAAGACGATGTACCTGGAAGACCGAACAGTAGGAGGCCTTGATTGTCATTTAAAATTGACACGTAGACACGCATGTAGTGATGAACTCGTGTGTTTGTACTTGCGTCACTTTAGCCAGTCAACGTCCTGAGTAAGAGGTGTCCCCAATTTCCACTCTGTTTTCACTAATCCTTGATTTGATTTGCTTAATTACTGCTCTCTTCGCAGACTAACACGATTATCCTAAGGTTATTTCTGCTGGTAATGGCTTTGCCTTTTCTAGCCCTAAGAAGTCAAAGCCTTTCCCATGGATCATCTCCTTTAGCTAGTATTAATACTATTTCTTTGTCGGGATATTATGCTCTGTCAGCCTGCACACACGCTGATACTGGCTTATCCCTCTGGATGTGTACTTACGAGGCCCTTACAGCTGTGCAGACTGCGTGTAGTGTGGTGGTTAGTGTTGAAACAGCTGCCTGAGGTGTGTTGCCGTGTGTGTGTGTGTGTGTGTTAATGCAGGTAAGGCTGCAGCTGTGGGATACCGCTGGACAGGAGCGCTTCAGGAGCCTCATCCCCAGCTACATACGAGACTCTACAGTAGCTGTGGTCGTCTATGACATTACAAGTGAGCAGTAGCCTGTACTGATCTGTCCTTCTGAAAGACATAAAATGCAGTAAAGAAGCAGTATTTGTACACATTTTAACAGGAAAGAAAAAAAACAGGATTTAAACTAAATTGAGTCTGGTGTCCACAGATGTGAACTCATTCCAGCAGACCTGCAAATGGATTGATGATGTCAGGACAGAGAGAGGAAGTGATGTCATCATCATGCTAGTCGGCAACAAAACAGACCTGGAGGAGAAGAGGTGAGTGTGTGCGGTGGACGCGGCGTTTGACGTTCGGATGTTGAGTTTGCTGAGAGCGTCAGCAGTGTCGGTGCTGAATAAATTAGCCCTCGGCTTCGTGATGCTGAAGTCTGGCCCGATTTCCCTGCAGGCAAATCATGATCGAGGAGGGAGAGCAGAGAGCCAAAGAGCTGAACGTCATGTTCATCGAGACCAGTGCCAAGACGGGCTGCAATGTCAAACAGGTGATCCCTGCAGTTTCACCATATTTCGCTGCATTTTGGAGCGTCGGCCATAGCCGTGTCCCTCGGAGGTGATCGAATCACCGACGTGGAGGGATGAAATCTCTGCGTGTTAATATGTGTGCATGAGTGTGGTGGATGGGGTGCAGAGGGTGGATAGTGTGCATATCCAGCCGTAGTAGGTGCAGGACCAAAGTAACAAGTGCACACTCGACATCAAAGCTCATTTACTTAAGTGGTTCAATCATGTACAAATTTGAGGCACTTAACATAAATATTTCCATTTCATGTCACTTCACACTCCAGTTAAGAGGCAGATATTGTACTTTTACGCCTCTACACCTCACTCACAAAGATTTTACATGGAAAACAGATGATATATTTGTAACAGAGTAATTTTATTGAAGTGTTGATATTTTGACTTAAGTAAAACTTCCCTCCCCATCTTTTCTCCTCTCTCTACATTTTATCCACTTTCTTAATCTCTAAACTCTCTCTCCTCTCCACTCTCCTTCTTTCCTTCCCTCTTGTCCTAGCTGTTTCGTCGGGTTGCGGCAGCCCTACCTGGAATGGAAAGCTTGGACGATGCAAATCCTGAAGGCAGTATCCTTTACAGCCCCGGTGACTCACTGTGCCGAGAGCCAAACAGCCAAGAAACAGGCAGCTTATTTTTAATCTCTTAGTGGTTGCTGGCGCTACTACAAACAGACCGCCCAGCCTACTGTCTACTGAGGCATCAGTCATTAAACATTTTTTTTTGCTTAATAGAGAGGAAATGCACAGAGCCAGGAAGGTGGCACGGATGCGCAGGTATAGCACCACATAGTGGCTGTCTGCGAAGTGGCATACAGTGAGGACGTGTGATGGAGGACGAACAGGGACCGACTGAAGAGAGAGACACTTAACAAATATGACATATTTCATGAAATATATTAAAAGAAACATCTATATTCAATTCCTCTGTTTTATATACTAAGATTAGATATACATCAAGCATTTGACACATAGCCTTAAAAACAGTGAAACAGTGTAGTGCATATATCAACAAATAGCTACTACAATTAGATTACAGAAATATTATTGCTGGGTAAAAATACAAAGCAGAGTAGCCTACAGCATCATTGTTAGTTTGAAACAAAATATTAAGCTAAGTTGTGGCATTAAAATGTTTGTGTAATTTTAAAATGAGGATGAATTACTGTGTAACAATAATTGACTCTAAGATCCATCTGATGATCAGAGAGTCTCTCAAAGTATAACGTAGACTTTTTTTGTCCTGTTATATCACCAGATTATTAAAGGGTAACTTAAACGATTTCACACATCAAAGTCCATTGGGATTGAAGGCTGCAGGTTTAAATGAGAAAAAACTCTGGAGGTGTCAAGATAGAAAGAAATGAGCTTATCAGACCTCTGCAGCTCGCTCCTCATCTCTGCTTGAGGCTAAAGGCTGCTAAATCAGTGGAGTACTGTTTTAAAGAGATTAATACTTACAGAAACAAACTGTGCCTAATGGTGGGCTATTCCCCAGATTCAGGGACCCACATGTACAGTAAAGTCAGTATGCTAGATAGAAGTAAAAGTGCACAATAAGTATTTAATTGTTACCCTGTGTGCACAAAATATTCACACTGTAACTTGCAAGTGCACATAAGTACTGTACATAAGAACAATTTTGAGGTACTTGAAGCCTATTTTACATGTGTGTTTCAATTTTCTTCTACTTTATGCTTCTACCTCACTACATATTTTTGATAACTTAAGTTCATCAGATTTAGATGAAACTTTGATACAATCCTGATATATTATAATAATATAATAAACATTATTCTGAAATGGGTCATTCTGCACACTACAGTTAGAATTTGAATACAAGACTTTCATAGTTTTCTAAATTCTTATATTTCTACACTTGGGTATTGCTACATTTACTAAGTATAAGATTGAAGTAGTTTGTCCTTCTGTGCTCATTTGACTGTAACAACCTGACTTTTCCTTAACCGGACAACTCTCAGTGATCGACATCAAGTTGGACAAACCGGCAGAGCCTACTGTCCCCGAGGGCGGGTGCTCATGTTAATGCAGAGCTGAAGTTGGACAGCTCCCTTCACACCATAGGCTTGTTGTGTTGCTTACTACTGGTTAGCTTCCAGTTGACTTCTCTAATTGGATATAGGATGCGGGCCTTGTATCTGATTGGACAAATCAAATGTTATCTTTCAGTCTTGTTCAGTTGTAAAATATTGTATACTTTGTCAATATGTAAGTGACTGGAGGAGAAAAGGGAAAAAAAACAAACAAAAACAAATGTTGAAATGAAAACGAACAAAAAACAGTTTTGGAAAAATGAAAAAGGAGTAAAACGGGACAACCAACGGAATTCTTTTCGCTGTTATGTTTTGTATTTTTTATATATAAAAAGGGAAAGCACCAAAAATGATGCCTAAACATAGAAGGAGGAATAGTAAGGGGGGGGGGGGGGGGTCGGCCATTTTTCTCGATGGCTGAACACGTCTGAATGTTTGCAGCACGCATGCACGCTGATCTGATCTTTGACCTTTGGCCTGCCCTCCAGGATCTCCGCACTCTGGGAGGAGGTTGACTATCTTAGAATGTTTTATAGCATCTCTCTATAGCATCTCATGACAAAATGTATCTCATTTGATATTCCCACAAGAGTCAACTTCCAGTAGGTTCACCTAACAGTAGCTGTGAAAATGTGGCACTCTATCTCTCTATGGGTTTAACTTTTTTAGAACAAACTGTACTGTGGTTGAAAAAAAAAAAAGAAGTAATAAAAAGACAACTTAATATCACAACTCCCTCTCCCTCCAACCACCCCTCTCCTCTCTTCTGACCCTCTGTCCTCTCCTGTCTCCCCATCCCTCCATCCCGGTAATACACATATAACGATCCACTGTAATGCACTGCACTGTATATAATAATGTAATATGTATGTTGTGAACGTCCCTCTGTAGAAGTGGTCCTTGTTCACCAGTATGAATAATGTAATAATGTTTAATGATTAATAAATTACAGATTAAAGGGCTTCACTCTCCTAACCATCAACATTTACCTGGTAGCAAATATGGTTGACTCTATCTTGGATTTTATCACCTCTTACTCACAATTTTAATTCCATGAAGCATTTACAGTCAACAAAGTGAAACAGAAGAACATGTACTGTAATTTTAATGTAATAACTGAATGTATTCTAAGAAACATATATAAACATATGATAATAATATAGAATTATCTTCTAACTAAAACTGCATACTTGTGGAGCTTTTACAACCTTACTCTATTGTTCATTATACTGCTTGATAACCCACAGTGATGTTGTGTTTCCAATACAGGGAAGTCAAGAAAACTAGATTCTCAACTGATTACCAAGTCATTATTATATATATATATTTTTTTAAAGATACAGCAAACTACATACTGTAACACGCTAATTAGTGAGATTGAGCAGCTATTTGGTGGACACCTTTGGATATAGCCAAGCTACCTGTGTCTCTGTGTTTTCAGTCTTTATGATAAGCTAACCATCTCCTGGCTTATCTTTATATTGGATGAACAATATGGGACTAGAAATTATCTTCTCATAAAACGCTTGGCAAGAAAGCAAATAATTCAGAAATCTATTAATCGTAAAATGTTGAATATTTCTCAGTTAATACCTTAATTCAGTTTTAATGAATTTGCCAGGTAACAGTTTGCCTAAAAAGTCTTTAGGTAATGTTGAATAATATTTAATTTAATTTTAGTATGTACAGATATAAGCTTTTCCAAGTCTTTTATCACAGAGCTATGACAGAATAATAATAGGAATAGAAGAAAGGTTCAATTTAGGCCTACAATAATTTGAAATGACTGCATGATGAGCTGAGCTCATTGAAGTCAGCACTCTGACAATTTCAATTATACTATTCGGGGCTGATTTATTTGAATATAGCCTAACTTTTCATTGTCAGATAGTACCCAAATGGTGGAAAATCTCACATTGGGCAAAACTTTATACTTCATTCAGTGAGGAAAAAAGACTGAGAGGAAAATGGGCTTAGAACCTAGCAATAAACCATTCAGTCAATCTGTCAGTCAGTTAATTGTTTACCGTGTCAATTTTCCTGTCTATTGCATAGATACTGAGCTCCCTGTGGTGAGTCAGTGTCTGAAAACCTGATAGTTAAGGGGAAGTTGAAGTGGAAAGAACCTTTTAAGAAGGAAACTGTCACTGTGACGTGTCGGGTCGCTTTCGCCTGGCTCCCCTGATGTAAGAGGACAGGAATTCCCCTGGATGGACAGCATGTCACTTGATCCCCCTGAGGGGTCAACAGGCCGACTGAGACAGTTAGTGCTGTAAGTGGACAGAGGAAGTCCACAGAGAAAGAGGTCGAGGGTGGCTGTACTTGAAGGGTGAAACCTTCAGTGTGGAGTTTCTGAAAATCTTAGCACATATGCATAGAGATAATCGGTATGTACATGGATTAAAAGCAAAAACACTGGATTATATGAAAAATACAGACAGATAGTTGAAACACAAATCCTGCCTGTCAGTCAGCAAGAAACGATGCACCTGCACAATATTTCCTTCTCTGAGAGGACACACCTACCCTGTTCTCAGGTCCTTTCAGGTCCGGATCACTTTGGATCTCATTCACACGCAAAGCGAATCATGTCCAGAGTGGAAGCTTTTAGAGACACAAACCTTCGCTCCCTGCTGAGGGAGCTGCGAACTGACATTGCTATGGCTGTAGATGATCCTTTTCCTCTTGTTTATGGCCTGGCAGACAAGAACATCATCACTGACCAACAACTGAAGGTAAATAAATCTGAAATAAGTTTGTATTTTCATCTCGAGTGAAAATGTGAGCAGTTTTAGCTTGTTTTACCTATTTAATTATAAGCATTTGCACTGATATGGAGAGCCTTTTTCATTTAATTATCTCCTTATTGTCCACAAAGTAAAATTTCATATAGATTTTAAAGCTCATGCACCTCTTATTGTTTTATAGGACACTCTGGAGAAGGAGGGCAGAGAAGGCACCCACAAGGCCATGTATTCGCTCCTGTCCTGGGTCCTGGAGCAGAGCAGGTCCACCATCCAGGCTTTCTGGAGCAACTTGTCCAAAGACTACAACCTCGACAGCTACCCCAAGCTGCAGACACTGCTCACTAACCTGCGCTCGAGTATGTTGTGCTCACATTTCACCAAAATATTTTACATTTGTAGATATTTTGTGTGTAGTACGCTCCGTTATGATCATACTCATACTCCTGTACGTCTTGTTTAATTGATTCTTCAGCCAAGTTCATCATACTAAAGTCAAAACTGAGCTTGATTATTACTTTTGGAAACCAACAGGAGAATAAATAGAAATCTACAACTTTTGCATAACACATTAGTGTGCTGTCAGCTCAAGAACAGACTCACTCAGTTTGTTATTTTAATACGTGACATATTTTTTAACAGTTGAGGAATTTGTAGAAAGTGGAAAATATTACTGTATTTCCAGTCCTTCTCCAATCCTCCCCATGCCTGTACGCTCAAGACAGAGCTCTCTTAGATAGATTTATATTTTGAGTGTGAGTCTTTATTATTTCATCATCGCTGACATTTTGTTGACAGGGCGGGACGCTGCAGGTTCCCGAGGTGAGAAGAGATCCTCTGGAGGCCACAAAACGCCTCACATCAAGAAGAGGAGCCACGAGGACCGAGGCTCAAACTCACACAATCAGCAACCACAGTATCATGCCAAGACAAGCGACGGACCAGGTTTTATTTCCCATAATACATCTCTTCTGACTCTGATCTTTTTGCACAGTGCAGGAAATAAAGGCAATGTGTGAAGAAAAACAGAATGAATGATTAATAGTTAGTAAAAAGTGCCCTTATGTTTTCTCCAGGTGGTAAAGTGAAGCTATACAGAGTGAAGAGCGAAGCTCCAGCCCCACAGCTAACATCTGGAAATAGTAATTACAAATCAAACACATTTCACAGACATGCTTTAATGCTACAGACACATTTAACCTTTGCTCTGCCTCAGGTGTTCAGGCGGTGTCCTCTTCCGCCTCCTCGACTGAGCCACCAGTCAGCCATGAAGCCAGAGAGAAGATCCATATCAAGCAGGTGTTCGGCTCAGATGAGAAGCCATCAGGTGAGCAACTGGGTTCTGTTTTTAAAGTTAGAAATATTGATAAATCTGTCCCATCATCAAATCATCAGGGCCTCTAAAGCCTCTGTCATTCAACAGGAGGCGCCAGGAAGACCATTAAAGTCGGCGAAGAGTTTTACCCCTACGGGTTACCCCGGTCAGAGGAGACGAACGGAGTGCCCAAGTCTAAAGCTGCTAAGGACACCTTTCACCACAGGGGGGAGACAAACACAGGCACGGTAGAGCATCCACTCCCTCACGGTCACCTGTCTTTGAACATGTGTGTGGGCTACCTATGTGTCCGTGTCTTATACGTTGTGTATCATCTGAGTGTGTAGGCTCACTATAACGATGATGAATGTGCAGTGTGTAAGGACGGGGGGGAGCTGATCTGTTGCGACGGCTGTCCTCAAGCTTTTCATCTGACCTGCCTGGACCCTCCGCTCACATCCATACCAAGGTGAGAAATAAATCTTTCTCTCTGTGCATGTTCTCGTTCAATATACTCGTGCGTGTGTCTCCAGGGACGCCTTGCTTTGTCACATTTTGCTCTGAAAAGAAGGTTTTAACGTGACATTAACGTTTGAATCTTCAGCGGGCCTTGGCAGTGTGAGTGGTGCTGTGGCAACAGAGTGAAAAGAGAGAAAACTCAACTACCTTTACAAGTAAGCATATGAAAGACACAGTGTGCGAACATCAGTGGTTCCCTTTTGTAAGAAAATCTAATATTTTCAGATTATTATGGTTATTTAGATGATAGTAATGGATTTATGACTTATTGAGTTAAAACAATTACTGAACAGATCTGATAAACTATTTAAAGAGTCCAGTCTTTCTGTAGAAGCTTATATTTTTTCACATAATATCATCCTAATGTTTTATCTCACAGCCTCTCGTTGCCCAGCCGCAGCAAACAAACACGAGCTCCAGTCACTCCGTCACAGACGTCTCCTTCTTTTCCTCGCCTCTCCCCATCGCCACAGCTCCTACGAATGGGCCCAGTGGCAGAAACCAGGTACGGACTTGAAGATGTTCTGCCTGGTGCAGCCGTTATTTCTACCTCTATGTGTCTGTCTTTTAATAATCCTCGTGCTCTTTAGTGCTCAGGTGGGGAGCCGGTCAGCATGCGGGAGGTGTGTGGTGTTTGTCACCTGGCAGGAGGAGACCTGACTCGCTGCCTCCAGTGTCTGGGGCGTTTCCACGCACACTGCCACTTCTCCAAGTAAGAGGCCCACCCCCCTCCTCTGTCATCTCACAGTGAGACAATGCGTCGGCTTCCCACAAGCATGACGAATCCTGATCTCAGCCTCGGTGCGATCCGGGCATCAGCATGTACACATGTTCATATGCTGGCAAAGGACTTCCTGTGGATGCCTGCTTATGTTGGTATTGATCGACAACATGCATTAAGGGCGCGTACTTACGGTGATCATTCCAGATAATGATGACTAATGGATCGTTAGAGGACGGCTGCAGCAGGGTATACAATAAACGAAGATCAATGATTTCACAAAATGCTACCAGAGATATAGACAAATGAAACTGGGGTGAAGGTTGTTTCTCGGTGCTTCTGTGTGATAAATTGCTGAATATTTGAGATTTCCATCACCATGCTTAGTAGACTGTAACCTCAGTTGTTATGAGTGTTTCCTGGGTTTCATAAATGTCACATTAGCCACAAAAGAAAGTCTCTGGATACCGTCAAACTGTTTACTTTCTCGTCAGAAATGGTCTGAACCTCTTCCTCTGTAATCCTCCCGAGTGCTGGAAGTCACATATTGATTGACAGTAACATTATACAGCACAGAAAACAGTGTGACTCACTCACAGTGTCGTGTCTGCGTTCGCTTAGAGGGAGATCCATCTGCTCGTCCTGCTCCAGGCCCTGGGGCGGCTCTGCGGAGAAGGAGGCTGAATCCAGAGGCTTACAGGTGTGTCTGCAGTTTAAACAGTCCATGTGTGTGTACACAGGATATACACATTTTTATTATCTGTATATGATGGAGTGTAATCTGTGTAATCTCTCCTGTGTGTGTGTGTGTCCAGCTCGCCCCGGTGGTTCAAAACACACTCGCTCACGATCAGAGCTCCACCGCCCCTGAGACCGTCCTCCATAAAGATGAGCTGGACTCCATCCTGGGAGACGTGAGTGAGGCTCAGTTACATGTCGATCTGTCACACACATGATATGAGTAAAACCTTGAGAGCGTCAGACACCAAGATGGCTGCACTTATCAGCTTATCACACAGGTGGGGCAGTGAGGTGTCATGATAAGATGAAGCCTTAAGCCCAAACAAGAGGTGAAGTCATGATGCTGTTTGTGTCACAGTCTAGCTTGAGTTTTCGAGAGTGCATCTTTATCTTTTTATATGCTTTTTACTTTATTAGTTGGCACATTAATAACTCATTTCTATATATATTTTTAATGCACAATTCTCGGATGTAGATGAATGTACAATAAACTGCTTGTGCAGGAGGGGTAGGAGGCTGAAAATCTCATATTACTTTTAAGACCTCCCCTAAAAACTCAAGGTAAGATGAACAGACTTCAACTGAATAGAGATAATAACAGACAGAAAGTCTTCTACAAAATAATGAGAAACGACAGAAGAAGAGAAAAAAAAGGAAG
>JBCAUF010000036.1:19414022-19426239 GCA_038406115.1 Haemulon aurolineatum
AATGATGGAGACAAATATCCATCCCACTTATACTGCAGGTTAGTTTATAGTTTCTTTAACTGCTTTGTTGACTGTTTAAATTCTCGAAGAGATACTATAATGAACCATCTTTTGGACAAATTTTAGAATGCATATGGATGTTTGAATGACTTACTCTTGACTGTGCTGAAGTACAATGTTGAGGTACACAGTTTAAATAAAAAAGTATAAATTGATGCAGCAGAACCAGGGGTATCATCTTTTTTATTCCACACATTCCTCTTCCTTCCTGGCGCCTACATTACCCACAGTGCAATCCAAGACTCATTCAACAGTTCTTTCAAGATTGGTGTGTGCTATGCTAGTAGCTGCTGATGCAGCTCTGCCGCTAGCCTCAATCAGAGATGAGGAATGGGCTACAGAAATCTGTTGAACTCACTTCTTCCACACCTCCAGATGTTTTTCAAACTTGTAGTCTTCAGACCCAACTGATGCTGACTCAGCTGACATCACTTGAGGCAGATTATCATATCTTGCAGATAATACTTTGTGGATCTAAATAAACAAACAAACTACCAGGGAAGAAAAGATAACTCGATCTCTAAAAAACGAAATAAACTCGACTAAACATTTTAAGCATCAGTGGTAGCCTATTTGCTGAAATTGTCTTTAATTATGTCTGATAAAACCTGTTCCCTGCTGTTTTTCTGAGAAGAGACACCTGAGCATATTTGAGATTGCAACCTCTGTTTCTTTTGCAACGTTTCGGTTTTTGGTAGTGAGATGGTCCAGTTCCAACATTCCTGTGTTACATAAGGGTGGACTCAAGTCAATAAGGCCTGAGTTCTTATTTGTGTTCCTGCTCTCACTGAAGTAGATCAGAACATACTGTTAGCTGGGGGTGAACACACTGCCAACACACACACAACATGCACACAACGCCACCACCAGCACAGCTGTGTCACATGCTTTTCCCACTGTGCCAAGAAACATTTACCCTCTTTTCTCTCCTGACATGAAGTTTCCACTTTTAGTAAAATGTCAAGGTCAGTTTTCCTTCCTGATTTGAGTGATGCTCGATCTGTAACCTGACCCGGGGCTAGAGTCAAAAACAATGGTCACTTTGCTCGACTTTACAATGAATAGATGCCCTTTCTTGTTCAGCATGCAGCCAAGAGCCCTCACACTGAATAGCTGCAAGACAACAAGATTAATCTGACAAGACAGCGACTCTAGCTATTTGTCTAGACGTCTCCATAATTTGAAGTGGTTCAGAGCAATTTATTAAAACTCATGAAGTCACTGTCTGTGGTTGCCTCTTGTCTCTGCCTTTCCCTCACTGTTTGGAGTAAAATGGTCAGCTCAGAAGGCAAACATCTAAACCTCTGGTTAGAAAACTCCTCTAACTCTCCCTGTTTCTGTGTGTGTCCCCTGAGGAGGCCAGATAATGATACGCTGGCAGGGCAGATTGCAGGGTTGCCATCGGTCTGGAACTGTAAACACAGCGGAGAAGGCTCGTTAGGACATTCCAGAAAGGTCCTCAACTGGGAATTCTTGGAAGAGCTTCTCGTGTGTTTGCATTCTTCCTCTGGGACGGCAGCGCTAACAGGGTCTCCTGTGATCACTGCCCTGTCCCGAGCGAGAACTATATGGGGAGCAATGAAGGCCAGCAGATGTTGAGCATTCCTCTGCAAACTGTGAACTGGACAGTGGTGACGCAGGTACAGACAGTCATGTTAGCTTGTGGAAGCTTGTCCTGTATGATTTTATAGAGTTTAAAGAGGATTAAGCCTGTAAAGTTTCTTCAAACAGAGCATTTAAAGTGAGAGTTTGTCACTTTTACTAGACAGCAGCCACATGTAGTGATTACAGTGTAATGCTGAAAGCTAAATCACTGTTTAGCATAGCAGTGACACAAGTGGAGAAGAGTAATGAGCAAAGTGACTCAGTAATGTGTGTTTTAGTGCAATCTGCACATCAAATTAGTTTATATCATAAGCTGGTGCTCGTGCCAGACCAAATACAGATGAAACAGCTTTAACTTGTGAATTAATCTCTTTTTATGTGTTGCTTTTTTTTGCTGAAAGGTTAAATAGGACCACTTTAAAGCTGCTAGTGACTAATGGATAAAATGACTACAGCATGTGTAATGCAAGAGGGAACGGTGACAAACGCATAGTGAATTATTACCAACTCTGCAGTTCCCCTCATCTCTACAGAGCGTCTTTGGATCTTTCAGATCGTTGTTTTGGTGTAGCTGCCCAAAACTGAACTGTTCAGTGTGACTGTTCTCATCAACCCCAGCTGTTTTCGTTGAAAAAGCTCTAAAAAGCCACTGCTCACTTCTTGCCAAGTGTCACATGGCAGACAGACAAAGTTGAGCGAATAGTCAGCATAAGCATTTCGCAGCTAAAGAGCCAGTTATGTCCCTCAGGAGATGGTGGGGACAAATGGTGCCTTCAAGTGGGGTCATGTTCACCATGTTCACAAGATGAGTACATATGAACGCCCTCCTCTTGTGGTGTTCTGAACATTGTGAGTGGTAATGTTTTTGAAGGTGAGACATTTTCAAAAATGGTGGAGGCCGTGGAAGTGGTTTAGTTTGGAGGTCCAGTTTGATATGTGTTTGTAAAGTGTTTGCCTCTAAGTTTCTAACTAACATTTCAGAGAAGAACAAGGAAATATACAAGGTAATGTGTTTGCTGACATGCTTGCCATATCATATCTATGAGGTGATGATGTGACTTGTTCCAAAAAGTCAATTATGACTGCTTTAAATCCTCAAATACGTTTCAATGTAAAATTCCTGAAATTGAAAAAATAAAAAATAAAATCACCAAGTGCATTTAACTATGAAAAAATTTAATAAAAACATCTGAATTTGTGTGACTGTTAAACATGTAAAGCTCTCTATTATTATTCCAGACATTTGGTTTCATATCTCTGCATCAGGGTGGCCCAAACCGCAATACCCAGGATTCCAAAAACACTTTTCTATTGAGATGAAATGAGGTCATCTTAGCACAAAAGTGACCTCAGTGTCATATGGAGTGTTTGGAAACGGTAATTTAAGGATCATTTCTTCAGATTGAATGGATTTGATCTGATTACGTTCAAGCAAATGCACTAGAGTATAATATAACTGAAGTCACTGTGCTGGTATTTCCAAAAGTGGATCAGATAACTCGTGAAAAATCTCCTCAAGTGTCATTCAGAATTAGAAATAATCAGTTGTTGCGTCATACCAGCAGCTCGGTGTGTAGCAGGTTTAGCTGATACTCTGAGGAATGTGTTTTTATCTTTATCTCCATAAGGCTTAGAGGGATCTTGACATTTTCTCCACATCAGAACAAAGATACATTGATACATAAGATGAAGGGTGTTGTTGTTGGTCAAATGATGAAGCCAGATCAGCGATAGACATTATAAACAACGAGATAACATAAAGAGGAACAACGTCAACATCAAAAACATGTCACTGATTCTCCAAGAACATAAACTACACAGCTGATCCACTGACAGCTTTATCTATCTGGGTCAATGCACAATGTGACCTTTCATTAACTTTGAAGTAATTCAAATGACCCCCCCCCCCACCCCCTCCATCCCCCACCACCACCATTTTTGCCATTTGAATTAATCTCAGAATAGATCATTTTCCCCCTGGCTTTCCCCGCCTCAGCCTTAAAAATAGACAGTCTGTGTAAAATAAGACAATGCGCTTCTTTTAGTCCACACAATGGAGTCTTTGTGTGTCAGCAGACACGTCCAGGCCTTCAGTTGCAACCATTAACATATCTCACAGCTGAATCATCAGCACTTACTGGTACTTAACACCAAAGCTGGAAATCATCTGTAAGATAATAGATTTTTCCCGTTGACACTTTGAGAAATTGATTTGCACAATAGGCTTACAGCGGGCCAAAGCAGACAGGCATGCTGCCACAGGGGGAGGTAACAAAAAGTTACTGTATGTGTTTGTGTTAAAAAGTCATTTAAGGACAACAGTTTCTTCCCACTGCCAAACAATCAAGATGATGTAATCAACCAAGTTCCATTATTTATTGATGAAAAATAACACATGTGATATAAATGTAACGAAATGTATAATTTAAACATATATTATGAAACATTTTCCTATTAAAATTAGTACACCTTAGTTATATACTTTGTTTATTTGTGTACTTACATTATCTCAAATGTTTCCAACAATGTTCAAACTCAGAAAATCTCTAATATTATCTATGGAACAGGATATTACATATGGCCTCCTGCTTCTATAACTTCTGGTCAAACAGATTTTCACTGACAGTAATGGCTGTTTAACAGTGAGGACAAAAACTCCCCACCATCCCATGCTACTTTGTGACGTCATCAAACTACTACTTCAGACAAACTGTGCCTAAATAAAAACAAAACACATTTATGATTCATAGAAAATTTTACAGATCCGATCAAAATGAAAAATGTAAACATCTGAATTAGATTGAAAAAAAGACACATGAGTGACATGAACTCATGTCTGGGAGGTCTGAAAGGCGACCAACAGTTGACTTCTGGGCCGAGACCAATTTTGATATTTGAGAGACAAACAAAATCTGACGATGACGCAGGACAAAGCCAAAAATTTCTTTTTGACATAAACTTCCTTGACGAAGATCCCTCCCACCTAAGCCAACATCAGTCTACGGTATTTGCCATGTCACTCTGTAGTGGAGAACTCTGTCTTAAGACTACTGTACTAAATCTCCCATGAATGCTCATTTGGTTGATATTTAGACTTTCTCTCTTGCATCCTCAACTTTTTCCTCAAGTTTTCCTTTAACGTACACCACCTGTACATGTTATAAATGTAGTGTTAAGTTGTAAAAAGGGTCATCTTGTAAAGTTAAATTAAGTGTTTGGAGTACAATCAGACAGTGTACAGAGTTTGATGGCTTAGCGTGTAATATTGCACAATACGGGCTGTTGCACAATGCCATTTAATAAACACCATTATTGTGCAATGTCAGCATGGCAGTTGTAGGAGTGCAAATAGCTAAATGGTGACTCACGGCAGAAGAAATCAATGTTTGTAGGTCACGTCTCACCTGCAGAGAGAATGTTAACACTCTCATTAAACATCTGATAAGTCATCCATTGGAGGCGGATCAATACTGCATGCCAGGGTGTGGTAACACAATAAACCGTATCATCATAACCACATTTCTTGCTTATTTTAGCGTTGAGGGCTCAAATCTTCGTCCAGCAACTTTCCATCCTACCGTCACTTCCTGACCCCCACCCCTCCCCCAAGTCTGTGCCACCGTCACCTACCTGCTCGCCCTCTTCTTCTCACCCTTAACTGAACCCTCACGCAACCCCCCCCCCCACACACACACACACACTCTCACCATCCCAGCCCTCATTCCCCTCATTGCTTCTGGACCATGGAAAGCCCCTGGTACATTTTCAGAGCTGCTGAGCACCGTATACAGACACACAGCCCCCCGACCCCCCCACTCTCTCGCTCTCTTTCCACCGCACCGCCGGCCAAAGCCAGCCATCAGATCACATGCTATGTGCAGCCTCAGCAGCAGAGGAGCACAGCTATTTGCTGGGGGCACACATGCTGGGGCCCGAATGAATGACTGGCATTCTGGTGACCTCCCAGGATGGCAGCCGACCGCCGGGATGGAGGGCTGTTTTAGGACAGGGTGTCGCGGCTCGCTGCTGTGTCGTTCGTCTGCGGTATAGGCATGTTGTCTCCGGGGCAGAAGACTGCAAAATGTTTTCACACCTCTAAAGGGCAACTTGGGCTGGTATTTATAAAGGGCCTCCGAGCTATGTCTCAGTATGGGGCAGTTTGGCTCTGAGGATTGGGATGACTGGGACTTTTGAAGGCTCTCCTTTGTATTTCAAGACCAGTTTTTTTCTGCTCTGAGAGTCTGATAAATGTGGGCTATTAGCCACAGCTCAGTCCTGGGTCCTCATACATACCCCTCAGAAAACTGTTTGTTTGTTGTCTGGCTGCTAGCCCCTGGCAGACATCTTTTGTTTAACAACTTTATGACTTGCTTTCCACCTTGACGCTTGGCCTGTCGGAATTCCTGCCACATACCAGGAGTACAGTTAACCTGGGCAAAGCGTCTGTGCGTTGACTCAAAGCGAAGTGAGAGAAAAGAGGCAGGAGAAAAACGGGGATGGGAAGAAAATGGAAAAGGGAACATCATTACAGTGACACTCAGCTATTTGCCCTCAGCGCTGTATGAGTAATACGTCTGAGAGCAGAGGCCAAATATTCAGAGTGTTTTGAGTCAAAGGGAAACAGTAAAGTTGCCATGGCGATGTCAACATGTAAATCTCGTGTGTTAAAGGTGCAACATGTAAGCGTTTTATTACCCAATCGCACAAAATTCCCATAAAATCTATGCTTCACTGGCTTGTTGATGAATACCTCAACTATCAGCTTCACAGAGTCTAGAGATTTTTGGCTTTCAAAACTCACATACCAATCTATCTCCTTTGTTTTTCCAGGCCTTTCTGTCGAATTTCTGCTTTAACTAGCTTCTCTCTGTCGTACAGCTGACTTGTGACGACCATTCGGCAAAATTACAGACCACAGGCTGCTGTGTTGGTTAATGTTACGGTCATTCGCTTGCCAGGAGAGGTCAATAAAAGTTTCTCACAGCAGTGCGCCGTGAAAAGCTTCCCGTCAGACGGAGCACGTCTTATTTTAGTCTCCCTTTCAGTTTTGAATGCTGGTGAGCGCCGACTTCCACTCCGCAGAGCACAATACACAAGAGGACTTCTCAGATATCATGACTGTGGAGAAAAATGTGGATTTTCCAGTTCTGCAGACAGACAAGGCTGGCTGCATGTGGTCTCTTTGAAAACACACCTGAACAGCACATCAATAGCCATTTTCATGTCGCTGAGTCAAGTTAAAGGAGTAGTTCAACATCAAAATACGATTTTTCCTTCAAGGTTTTGGGCATCTTCCTTGTGCACAGAACATGATTGATTACTTTCATCTCCTTTCAATCACCGTGGAAGTCGGCGCAACAAAAACCTGCCCTGGCTCTGACTGCACCACACATCTGTTTTGTCATCTTTGCACACTTAACAGATTCATCTCTTGTGACTCATGTCTGAAGTCTGTTTGCTGTGAACGTCTGGAAATTCCCTTGAATGCATCGCGACTTGCTGCAACATGCAGCGATTTCTCCACTCTCTCCGCGCCGAATAAATAGGCAACCAATAGCTTATTAATTCTATTTTCTCTTCCTCAAGGTGTCGAAGAGGCGTTGGGTTCGATCACGCTAGTCTGCTTGCCTTGACACAATTTCGCCTGGCATCACAAAATCCGAGCTGTTGCGAAACACGAATACATGGGAAGCTCGTTGTCAGTGGTTTCCTGAGAACAGGATACCGCTTGAGTGCAGCGCACCTTGTCCTTGTCTATTGTGTGCTGTGTGAATGAGGAAGCCGGCCATGGAAGTGAGAGCCAAGGAGAGGAATCCATCCTGCTCTTTCCAACACTATCAGTTACATTCCTCACCAATCCTGCCATATCAGATGACCTTGTCTGCCATTCTGTGTCACTCTTTCCCACACAGGCCGGCGGTGAAACATGCATCCTGTTCTATCCAGTCCCTTTAACTCGAGACAGATACAGACATCATGGTCTCTGATCATCCGCCAGTCCAAAATAATCTACAGACTTAAAGATAGAGCCAGATAAAAAGAGACACGGAGACTCAAACATCGTGTTGTTTCGTCTTCAGTTTAACACAAATCTGTCTTCGTGTAATCACTAATTTAAACTATGACAAGTGAACTAGCCTACAGCTCATATAACGTGTCCTGATTTACAAACCCGCAGCTAATTGTAAACTATCCCTGAGTACAATACAGAAAAAATAGACTTTAATTACAACGTAGGGCTATATTTATAACAAGCCTGTTGAGTTGTTGTCTCCACTGTTTGGATTGTCTGGTGATGAAACAATTGCTGCTCTCAAGCTCTCAGTTCTCAGCTCTCCTCATCTCTCGCACTGTACATATCCTAACATGTGAAGCCTCAAACCTTTTGGTTAGGAGGAAAAAATCATTTAGAGGTAATGATTGGTTCATGGTACATTTTAAAGTATCCTTATTTGATGTCAAGTAACTTCAGATCAACTGCAACAAGTTTTTTTTTTTACTGGTTATGAAACAGTCTGAGTTTAGTGCTGACGCGTCTCTGACCTACATCAGCAAACGAGACCATCAGCAAATAGGCTGGATATTTCTTTAGCACATTGTAGTCATTTTTTGCCATTGGTTACTGATCATGGTTGCAATTAGATCATTCGATAATCTGCTGATGCCCGTTAGCTGCTACTGTAGCTACGCCATTAGCTAGTGGATAATGTCACTAATGGACACTGAGGTGATTATCAAAATGATGAAACTAAGAGAGTTGACTAAAAGTAAACATGCAGATCAGTGGATACAGTATACTGTATGTCACACTACATTGTACAAGTGGACCATTTACAGCATTTGCTTACGTTTATTACATGTGTACTTGCCATGTAATGGGGTCAGCGCGGCTGCTCCTGGCTTCAGGCCTCATTGCCAGAGGGTAAATGAACTTACCATTCATTAGAGACTTTACAGGTTTACTGTGCAAACATGCTGTGAATTTATGCCTGAAACTAAACCCAGACGAAGAGCTGCTTGTGCTAAGGGGCTGTGATGTTTGTGCAATTAAAAACTTTTACACAAACATCGTGTAAAAGTGTCAGTTACAGGTATGAACTGTCTGTTGCCGTTTGACAATCAGTGAGTTATTTGTGCTGTAGCTGTTACCAACAACTGAACATACAGGAAACGAAAGTATTTCAGTGCCACGTTTCCTTACAAAATCAATCTATTAATCAATTAGTGCAGATAAATCAATTCATTAATTAAGCTTTCCAATGTGTGAGGAGAGACTGTTTTGGGGCTGTACATGCAGGCAGGATGTGTTCAATCTCGTTGAGTGGGTCTGAAAAATGTATTTTTAAAGAGAGGAAATAGAAAATGCAGGTCCTAACACGAGCAACGAACTCATTATTTACAACACAGAGAAAAACCTGGGAGCCTTTTGGAAAACTGTCAGAGTGAAGTAAACTAAACTGAATGAAAGTGAAACCTGAGATCTTCGTGGAGTTTAGTTTACATAGGCAAACTGCTCATCTTTGTCCTCTTTTCTCTGTGAATAACAGAAAATACACATTGTACAATAACTAACCCCTGGGAAATGATACACAGACAGCTGCAAAACAAGAAACAACTGTATTTTGTACACTGTACAATAGCTTCCGTATTGTCAATAAGACAAATAATTGATGTGAGTATAACGGTCTTAACTCTTGCCAACTTAATGTCACCAATCCCATCTGGTGGTTTAATGATTAAAATGTTGGAGGCTTTATATTAGTCATCTTAAAGAAAAGCATCCCTAGAAATAAACTCTAGGAGATGAAATACATATTCTTTGAGCTTTTGGCAGTGAGTCCTGGAGTTCACACCACTTCATAATCAAATTACTCACCTTTTAATTTGAAATTCTTTTTCATCTACAGTACAGAATAGTGGCTTTCTCTAAATGCATTCTTACCAAAAGGCTCCTCAGGCTCTTTTCCCCAAAATGAAATAGCTAATAAGTAATGAGTTGAGTATATACAACAGATTTATGCTCATTCAGCTAGGTAATCTGTTGGAGTATCAAGTTTGTCTCTTTTAAGTTACAACTTGAGCAAAAGCATACAATGTGTATGTCATTTATTGTACTGTATCTTGGTCTGGAGACACAGTGGGCAATTTGAAACCAGTAGTTACAAAAGTTGACCAAAAAAAATATTCACAATAACAAAAATGGTAGTTTGTACCTTTAAGGGCTCCCTCCCTGTTGACACACACACACACACACACACATTCTGTCTTCCTGCCTCCCTCCCTTTGACAAAGGCATTTTTATACTTACTTTAACCCACAGCTCTGATGAGTAAATTTAGAGTCAGACTGTTTCCAATTGTGTAACTGGTAGTTTGACTACTCTCACTGTTGCCTCATTTGTGCTCATGTTTCCACCAAAACCTCAAGAGCAATATGATTTTACTGTGTAGAGCGACAACACAATTGCATTTTATTCTGCAGGCTGTCCTCAAATATTCCTCAGTGCCACTCTTCTTTGCACAAACAAGAAATAACTCATGAGATATTTTTTGAAGTCCTGTCTGCTCCGGGAGGCCTCAGACAGACACCGTTTTTGTGGCACGCCGTTTTAGATGTTCATCTCCAGTAATGACTTTTTGAAAGCGTCCATAATTTTCAAAGGGTCAGCCCTGCATTCCTCTGGAAGTTCACAGGAAGTGTGGTACAATGGAGGACAGAATGGCCAGAGGCGTTGTCCACCAACAGAGAGAGAGACACACACACACAAGTACATGCTGACACACACACAGGGAGGGAGAAGAGGAAGTCGTGAGGTGGTGTTACATGACATGAGCAGACTTTTAAAAAGGTGGAGGCTGTGCTGCTCCACAGTGTGGACCTGAAATGCAAACATGTTCCACTTTGCTGACCAGTCGCCTCCCTGTGAGTGCCGCCCACAGAGACGCCGTGTCTGCATGTTTCTGAAAAAAGAGCCCGTTTAAGAATACGCAGCATCTGAGACATGGCGGGAATGCGTGTGTGTGTGTGAATATGTGTGAATATGTGTGTGTGTGTTTAATTAAGGAGGGCAAAAGAGCCAGAGAGATGATTGCGGACACATACGATCAGCAGGTCAATACAGACTCATTGGGCCTATAGATTTTTAGGTCTGCTGAGCTGATGAGATAACGAGCCTGAGGCCAGTGGACACATACTGTACAACAATCAATTATACTGGGGCCTGCTGTGCTTTGATTGCACCCACTTCTTTACCAATTCAGGTCCAGTTTGCATGTGCTCCTCTCTGCATTTGGAGGGAAAATGTGGGTTGTGCAGGAGCAGGACAGCATCTGTGACCCTCCCCGCTCCGCTGCCCAAAGATATGATCGGCCTGTTATGACTGAAATCTCTGCTATTTAAAGGGCCCTCAGTAAAAGTCAGAATCCCTGACTAAAGTCCTCAATATAGCAGCAGTCAGGTCCAAGCGGGTAATAAATAGCTCCGTCTTGTCTTTTGGCTCGGATAGAAATAAAGCCTGTCATAAAGATTTGCGTCCTCCCTCGAGGCGGGACGTTTATCTCATCAAGGAAACAAAAATAGACATGTGTCAAAGAAGTGCTGCGGTCTATCATCTGGAGAGGCTGCAGGGAGAGAAGCCGAACCGCACGACCAATCAAATGACCTGATTTCTGGACGGAGGGAGGGTTAAACGTCCTCCAGACTGCCCGTCGACTGTCGTCCGCGCGCCTCGTGATTCTGTGCGTGACCCGGTCCCAGCGGGGAGGACAACCCCGGCACGTTGGACATTTGAACCTGTAAATCAGCGGGAGGAGTGGTGCCCATGTGTGGCATTCTCCAGACTCGGTTCTGCACCACGTAGTGTGATGCTGGACACAAAGAGCCACTGTGTTTGTAGTAATGGGGCATGCACGGACGTCAGATTCCAGGGGACAGCTGCCACACACACTACACAGGGACACACACACACACACACAATTAAGGCATGCAGAGCCTTAACACACTTGCACAGACAGATTTTCTACTTAGTGTCCTGCAGTGCATGCTGAGAGCTTGAATTCCAAGAGACATTAGAGACACATTTCATGAAATCAGTGGTGGAAAATAAATAAGTAACTATATATATTTACTCAAGTATAATATAAAGACACATGAGTGTTTCCTCCTTTTCCACCTTTACTGTTCTACTTAACTACCCCTCAGAGAGAGGTACGGCACTTTTTACTCTACTACATGTATTAACAGCTATACGTGCTACTTGTCCAATTCAGATTTTACATGCAATATATGTAACCAGTTCATAAAATGTGAAATATTGTTATAGATGTTTGCTGCCTCTTGGCCAGGACTCCATTGAAAAAGAGGTTTTTAATCTCAATGGGACATTCCTGGTTAAATAAAGGTTAAATAAATAAATAAATAAATACTCATCACTTGAATTGATAGAATTAGCTTCACCTTGACCAGAGGTGTCAAGTAACAAAGTACAAATACTTCGTTACTGTACTTAAGTACACTTTTTAGGTATCTATACTTTACTCCATTACTTATTTTT
>JBCAUF010000036.1:19462228-19485712 GCA_038406115.1 Haemulon aurolineatum
AAAGATAACGATATTCAAGAAGCACTGTCCAGACAACAAAAGTATTAAGTGTAATACAATACTTTTTCCAGAAAATAGACAAATACACTTGTTAGGTTTTTAGTTTTTGTAAGTGGTGATCCTCTGACTTCCAGCAACAACATGAAGTCAACGTTCGTGGTTTTGGATTTAGTTCATTGATCAAACTGTAATCACTTTGGTGATCTCCTCACTTTTCATCGAGTGTAATTCTCAAGTGAGAATGTACTACACACGACTGAATGTCTGCAAAACTGAGCAGCCTCTGCAGTTTTTTAGTGTTTAATGTTAGCATGCTAACACGTCCACTGAAGACGGTGAACATTACAGATAACCGTCAGCATTTTATTGTCTATGTGAACATGTTAGTGTACTGACATCAGTATTTCAAATCTAAATACAGCCTCACAGAGCTGCCAGTGTAGAGTCATTTAGACTGGATTTATGTCCCTAGGGGAGGTAAGGTGATTTTAACGCTGCCTGCTCTGGTCTGTGATTTTAATCCCGTCTGCAGCGTGCATGTGGGTAATGTTTCACCCTGGTCACTCCTGTAATAATTAAAGCCCTGATTACCCACTGTTCTTAGGCAAACTTCTGTTCCTCCTGTAATTTAAATCCAGCCCAAAGTGGCGTCCTTGGAATTTAAAGTGGATCTCCGACTTTAAGAAACTGCCTTTTATCAGCTTGGTGTGAAATTTGACTTTTCTGTGTAAATGGAGGAGTTCAGCGATGTTTCTGCCAACGTGATTGAAATGCATCGGCATGTTGCGGTTTGCGCGATGGTTAAAATGCCATTCAGGACGATAAGTTAAATTGCAGAGGAGCACCATGAATCTTTCATGAGTCTCGTTTCTCTACAGTGAACTGAGGTACCTCCTTGTTTGAGTCGACCCTTCCCCCGTATTCTGTGGAATCTTCTGCTGTCATCTTTTTTACAGCCTCGACTGTAATCTATATCTCTGCCAACCCCAATTCCCTCTCTAATATCTTCATCAATTCCCTTCTCCTGCCGTCTCTTTCATGCCATATTACAAAATGCAATTTGACTGGTGCTTTGATCCAGCTTTACAGTCACTGAAATTGTGCAGCCTACACTTTTATTGTTCCTCACCTCCATTCTTTTGTGTGTTACCTCTGTCCCCACCCACCTCGCCGTCCCTCTGGATTTATTCTTTTCCTTGTTCCCTCCTTCTCTTATTGTATAGTGCTCCTTGACCCCCTTTGTTCTTCACTTTACCTGTTTGTTTTGCACACGTCCCCTTTTGCCACCTCCGTGCTGTAATTTTCTCTCTCTGGATATACATCCACCTTTTTATCAATCCATCATTCGCCGTCTAATGCGTCTCTGCTCCACGTCCCTCTCTCTGTAGCGCTGCTTTACAAGCCACACGAGAAGTAATTGGATTTGATTGAAAAAATAGACATTGGTGGCTCCAGTGCTCTGAGGCAGCACGTTATTTAGATCAAGGCCTTGCAAGTGTGTGTGTGTGTGTGTGTGTGTGTGTGTGTGTGTGTGTGTGTGCAAGAGAGACCATCCTCGCTGCAGATGAGATAGTGATTCCAAGGTCATGAGAGGGATACACCACGGGAGTCATGAATATGTATAAAATATCATTCGCTTTCAAAGGAGGGGTTGTCAGGCTAAATACCACCGCTGAGTACAGATAACGGTGGAGAAAGTGATGGGGTTATCTTTCCATCTCAATGCAGTCGCTCACACACACACACTCTGCACGCAATCACACACAAATATTCCACCGCCGCTGTCACTCTGCTCCAGGTAGTACTACTTTATACTTAATCTCGTAATACAGGTCAACGATGTTTGGGCATGAGAGGATGTGACTGCTCCAAACCAACAACTTTCAGATGTACTGCCTATTTGAGAGGTAATAATGAGGGCTCTGCTAGACAGCATCACAGTGAATGATATTATGGGTTTTTCAGAGCACACACATGTACTTTGTACATAGTGTTAGCCGTAACTGTTGTGAAAATTGCCTCCTAAAGTCACTTGTAAATCACCTCCTGGAGAGTTCGTGTTAGCCGCGGGCGATACAGTGAGCTTAAATATTATTTGCCCTCAAGGTCCTTGGGTCGTTTCTTCGCGATGATCCCGCCTGAGAAGTCACGGTGATGACCCCACAGCGTTCATGCGGCCGCCCGGCTGCGTGGAGAATGAGGGAGAGGGATATGATACATCTGGCACATTATGGCGTCTGTAGCAGTGACTCTATCAACTTACAGTGCCATTAAACCAAGGACAAAGTGGACATCCTCCCCACTGAAGTCCATTCACAGATCATATAAAAGGATATATGGTGTGTGTAATGGTGTTTGATAAGCACTCTAAAATGATTATCATTGGCCCCGCGTGACCTTGTTGGCATAAGGCTGGCTTCCCAATGTGCTGCACTCAGGTGAACCTGCACTGTAGGGCTGCATTTTGCTTTTAAAAGTAAGAATAAACTTAGAAAGTTAAGTTAAAAATTATTTATGATGCACTGCTGCCCAAGTGACACAAGTTCAGAGGTTATGAAGTAAATACATTTATACTGTATGTACCTGCGAGGGTTTCATATAGCAGAAATCCTTGTTTCATCCTCCCACTTTTCACTCGTCTTAACTGTTGCAGGCGATGTTTTCTATGTTGTGTCCTGTGCTGCATAAACAGCCCCCAACTCCCAGTGGCATAAAAGGCACTTAAAACCACATCTGTTCGACAGTAAAAGAACAAGTTAAGTGAAGATATGGACAATAAAGCTTCAGCCAAGATCCACTCACTAGTTTTTAAGACCTGGAGATGTGTTAGAAAGTCTGGGATCTTGAGCTCAGGTTTCCAAGGTCAAGAGTGAACTTTAAGGCTCAATAAAGTTTTTTATTTTTTTATCACCGCAGACAGTCGACCCGACTCGCTGTCTGTTGTTGTGCTGCAGTCTCACTGAAATCAGTAATTTACTCCACATCTCTGCAGTGAGAAATTATTGAGATGATGCAACAACAAACCCCTGCAACAACTCAGAAACCCCAGCAAACTTTTAACAGCATGTGATATTGTCCTTGGTTTTATGGATGATGTCCACAATAGAGGAATGACGCTGTTAGTTTGGCGAGTTGGAACTGTGAAACGGAGGAAAAGTCATTCTTACTTTCTTTTGTAGGCCTTTCAGACCACAAGACAGACGGTATCATCTACACACTGCTCCACACTCCAACATGTGTTTACATTCTTTTATCTGGAAGTCGATCCATAGTTCAGTTGTCAAGTGCATCTTTACGCTAATAATACTGTTGTTTATTATATAACTGAATCTGTAGAACTGACCATGGAGAACCTGCAGCTTTCTTTCAGTGCTCTCCAGGAAGCTCCTCTGAGTCATGAAGCAGTGTTTAATGGAATATCAAAATGACTTCATGGTTTTTTCAAGATCAAAAGGCATAGACCATTGTAATCTGCACATGTGTACTGTCAAAGGGTCAAAACATCAAAAGGGTTGCACAATTCAAGTACTCTGGCATCTGGCTGGATGACAAATTCACAAATTACAATATAAAATAATTTTAGCTTGCTCTGTAAAATGAGGATTATTAAATCAGATTTTTTTTTTTGTAGCAGTTTTGGATTTACAGACAAGCTGCTGTTTCCCACTCAGCCCTGAGGTTTATCACCAGCGACAGCTACAGCACTCATCACTGCATTCTCCATGATAAGGCTGGCTGGCTCGCTCTGACAGAGAGACGTAATCATCACTGGTATCTAGTCATCTTTAGAGCTCTGACTATAAAGTTTTTGTTGCATTGGTCCTCTTTTAACTCTGATGACTGGCTGGCTCTTCAGGTTCCTCGTGCCAGGGCTGATCTTGGAAAGACTGCTTTCAGTATTGGTGCAGCAGTCTCTTGGAATCTCCGGCAGCATGACCTAAAATTTAATTCTCTCTCATTTCTTGGTCGATTCAAGTCTTTACTTAATAACCGTCCACTCCCGGTCTGTAACTGTTTTGAATGATACTGTTTGCTGTCCTGCTTTTGATGTTTGTTGGATGTCTTTGTTCATGCTCGGCTGTCCCTCAACTGATCCCCCGAGTCTTAAATAAAGCCCGGAAACAAAAATGAGCCCAAGTCCTCCACACTCTCAATACTAAAGCTGTAAATATGGAAATGTTAAATTGAGGTCATTATTAATACGCTTGAATTTTAATTGAACAATACGCCGGTTTGAAACATTAATGATTGAATGGCTAGCATACATCGATGAGTGATGAAATGCAGTGCAACGCCCCGAGTCTTTGAAGTGTACTTACATATTCAATCACTCACACCGGCGTTAAAGAAGACTAGTTAGTTATGCATGTGTGGATCTAATGGACATTACACGTCCAGCGCTTCAGCTTTAAGGGACAATATGCAAATTAATTCCCATCTTGTTTTCACTTCCGTCATTTTCCGTGGAGACAAACTTTGGAAGGGAGAAAAAAAAAAAGAAGACACGGCGCCAGTACAACACATCACGGCGCATAAACAAAACTGAAGAGACAAAAACAAGCCATCGCGCACTCAGTTACAGCCCTGTCACAAGTATTGCGTCAAAATGGAGGTCCCGTTCGGCATATTGAGCGTTACATCAGTTCCTCCAGCCTCATCTTTCGCAACACGCTGACACAGAAGTACCGAGTTCGACTTCAGGCTGGAGAGGTGAGAGCGGAGGAGGGGAGGAGAGGGATGATGTTTGAGAACAACAGAGAGGGAGGAGAGGAGTGCATGTGGAGCAGGAGGTGGGGTGGAAGAGGGGGGGATAAATGGAAGCAATGTTTGAAATTATAATTTAGTTCTCTCCACACATCGCTTCTTCTCGCCTGGAGCTCAGCGCTGCTCACAGTTTGCTATTTGTTACTCTCTCTCTGTCTCTCTTATTACAGGGCTCTTATGGTAAATCCTAAAGGTAAATCCCTGTCTATTAAACCAACCTCTAAAGCTCTTCATGAAACCCTCTGCGTGTGTGTGATGCTGACGGAGCTGCCCGTGTGTGGCTACATTGCATTTATACATATTCATGTTTATGATATATGTGTGTGCGTGTGTGTTTCTGTGTATTTCATAGCTTATTTCCTCCACGCTTTCACAAGAGGGTAGACACTTTTGATAAGAGGCTTGTTTTTACATTTTAGATTATGCATGTTGCTGGGGGCGGAGTGAATGATCCCTGACAAGATGAGAACTACCGGTGGGGTTTTTTAACTGACAAAAAAAAAAAAAAAAAAAGCAGCTAAGTGGATTAAGAGCTTGCTATCGTCAGGGAGGAGAGAGCAGGCAGGCAAAATTAATACATTTTAAAATTCTGATTGGATTCAGATTTTTCCCATGAAGTCAGGTTGGAAAATAAAGTGGATTCGCGCGCTCCAACTTCTTAAACCCGGTGTCTGGCTGCGGCGCATCCTGCAGGAATATCTAAGCTCTACCTGCAGGGCGAAGTATTAACTGTATAGCGCGCTTGTCCGTCCAGTCAGAGAGCGAAACGTTTCAGGCTCGTCTGTGGGGAGAAGCTGCGAAGAAGAGAGGAAGGAGGATGGGGGGATGGAGAAAAAGTGTAAGCCTCATCTCCATTACATCCCATTATCTTCCCTTCAGCAGACGGCCCTTCAGGACACACACACACACGCTTATAGCCACAAATACAGATACCGTGCTGTGGTGTCACTGCTGCTGGACGGGCAGCTGGACGCTAAGATTGATGGGCTCCTCTCTAAATTCAGAGGAGGTGCCAGGGGCATTCAGGGCAAACATACTCTTTCTGTATCTCTGTCACATGCACACTCTGCTCCATTACCTTAATGGTGATACAGCTATGAGGACAGAGGAGAGCGGGGGAGACGGTGACGAGGGAGACAAAGAGAAGTAATTCTTTGTAAAGAGAGGAGCAAGCAAGGTCAGTCCTCACCATGTTATTTCATGATCACTTGGTTTCCTTTTTGAGAGGGCGACGGCACCGAGCACCACCTCAGGTCATCCATGTAAGTGCCGGACAAGATGTTCCTGGAGCTAACGTGACACTCAAAGTCCTCATATAGCCAGGGTAAGTGAGCATGTTTTGCTGCAGCCTAAGTCTGGTAATAAGAAAGGCAGGGAGAGCATCAAGAGTTGGTGTCTCAGCTGGTGTTAATTTCACATTATGGAGAAGACACATACAAATTACTTCATTTTGAACGGAAAAAGTGCAATCGTCTGCTTTATAACAGCCGAGCTGGGAAATATGTTGTCGTTGAAACCGTGTGCATGCACAGCAGAAGTAAACGCTGTGGGGAAAAAATGTGTTTTAAACCTTCTTTTGAGGCTGTCGCTGAACTTTTTAAGTGATATTCATCAGACTTCTTGACATCTTGACTTCTCACCATTAAAAGTGAAGTTATGGTTCTACCCCCTTTTATTTAGATAGGAACCTGGTCTTGTTAGGCTGAAATAACCGCTCAGAGGCATTGATGGCTGCCAAGTGGCAAGACTTGCCTGTAAGGACTTTGGTTTAACTCAATGGTTCCCAATCCTTTTCTATAGGGCAGATGGCAGCAAACTTTAGATAAGTTATTATACTTTTTAGATTGTCTCATGTGATTTGTTGGTCATCCACGCTAAATATCATGCTAGCCTTATATGTTTCAACACAACACAGTCACACTGTATGTTACACTTGCATATTAGGTTTGGGCATAAAAAATGGCTATGTTTAGGAAAACATATCTGCTTCAAAGAATTGGCCACAAAAGTCCACATGTGTGATTAGAAACACCTGCCTTAGTCTCCACAAACTCAGCTGCAAAAGTCTGCATGTTTTGTTCAACATACCGAGCTGATGGTTCATCTGGAGCGGGCAGCCTGTTGCTTGGTAGTCATCTTGCAAACCTGCAGTGCCTTCCTCCAAATGTGACTTTCATGTCAAATAGTTCATCTCAGCCACCTCAACTAAATATTTCACTTTAAAGAAACGTGATATGCCACGAATCGGCAGTTTGCAGAAATGTAAATGGCGAGCGTGTTTTCCTGGTGGCTGAGCTGTTTGCTGGATGCGCTATTCCATTAATCATCTTGTGACCTCTTTACTTTATCATCTTTGTTTTTCAGATTTCCATCAGAGCTGCCATGGTGTAATTTTTCCCCTCGGTTTTATTTGAATAGTTTTTAGAGACCCGAAGAGCTGAAAGCACCCAGTAAAAAGGTTTCAGGATGTTTCAGGAATGCTAATGATATCGAGACCCTCTTAGAGTCATCTGACAGCTCCGGCGGTGGGAATCATTAGTTTAACTGAGGCGTTGTAAAGTCAGGAAATCTGATATTAATGTTGAATTAATGAAATACTTTTCCTTACTCGTGAGTGGGCAATTGCTGGTGTGAATATCCTGGTATGATTATGTTGGCAGAAATGTGATATTAGTTTTTCAGTTCTAAAATGCAATACAAACCTTTATTATGAAATCTATGTAGAAATGTTTTTTTTTTTTTTTTTAAGAATTCCAGTAATCAGCACGACTGTACGCGCCTACAGCTTTTTCAAAGGTAAGAGCAAACTGCTAGGCCGGTATTAAAACAAACAAAGTATTTTATTTTACAAAATAAAACCCTATTTGTGCATGTGTTTTCTTCCCAAGCACAAATGTGTGCATGCATTTCTTAAACAAATCATCATTTCTGCCACCTGCAGAGTTACCCCCTGGGGAACCCGCACCCCTGATTGAGAATCACTAATACATAGCACAGTAAAGCAGTTCATCATCACTGATGGTTTATGCCCCGGTGCATACACAAGCAAACCACAATAAAGGGGACACTAAGGAGTACGAAAAAAGGTTCAATTCAAAAACGCCATCTGCGTTTCACCCGCCCGTCGTGTCCTCGGCAAGGAGAGTCATCACCAAAATATCACTTCAAGGATCATGACCCAGTGCAGTTTGACAGTGCTGCGGCGTTAGGTGCAAAAAAAAAAAAAAAGAAGAAGAAGAAAAAACCCACAAGCTCTCAAAGGTTGAAAAAGTCACCGCAGATTATAAAAAAAGCTATAAAAACATCAGTCAGAACGCTGTTATGTGCCGGGGACATTCGCCGCACATTTCTCTTTCTACAGGCTTGCCGTTTGTTCTACAGGAAGTTCATTACTGTCCTATCAGCTACACAACAGATCAATAGCTGTCTGGAAACACTTTCTCTCTGTCTGTCTGAGCATGTGTGCATGACAGAGTGTGTGTGGGCGAGAGTGCTTGGGTATGTGTGTGTGTGTGTGTGTGTGTGTGTGTGTGTGTGCATGCGCGTGTTAAACAGAGAGAGAGAGAGGGTGTCAGTTCGAGCGGCGGAGTTGTCCTCGTGGCTCGGGATGGGCGGGGAAAATGGGGACGGATGCGAGGGAAGCCGGACGGATGAGTGACAGGCGGGATGAGGAGGGGGGAGGGTCTGCTTTCGTGATCAGAGCTTTGACATCTGTAAATTTAATTAAAGCCCTGTGTGTGTGTGAGAGAGTGTGAGAGACAGTGCGTATTTTCGTGCCAGTGTGTGTTCCCCTCGCCGGCTGCCTGCAGGCGCGGCACTGCCTATGTCGATGGTTTGTCCTTCATCAGACAGCCCAAGGTTGACTAATTAGGACTGTGGCACATTTCCCCTTTTCCTCTCGCTTCCTCTCTACTTCAAATTTCCTCATTCATCTTCATTTTCATATCTCTCTTTTCTCCTTTTCTTTTAATACATTTGCGGCAGATATTCATTATTTTCATGATGTATTATTTAATGACAGCACTCACTCTTGATTACAGCTTGTCATGATCCCCTCTGGACCATTAGGGGGCACTCTGAATATCCATAATAAAGCCGGGCCTGTTATACAGTATTGGCTGCCATAAGGGTAGATTTTAAACTCGCAGAATATTATTTTATGTCAGCGTGAGTCATGCCAGAGTCTCTCGGTGGTAAGTGGACGAGTCTAATTGAGCGAGCGCGCACTCACATTCGCCTCGCATTACGCTCGTTTTCCGTTTCTTTTCGAGTGACGGCAAAACAGCTGATGGTGTAAACAACCTTTAGCAGTCGCATTATGAAACATGCAAACATGCATTTAGAGTGTCAGGACCATAAGTGAGTTGTCCCTGAGTCACCGTTCCAACAGACAAATATCCACCTCTTCATCCATTTGAGTCAAGGTGTCATTTCGGAGTAACTCAGCCGTTTCTCTTCCTCCAGATGTTCTCGAACCAGAAAGAACTGTTCTTCTGCAAAAACCATGGATTACGTCCAAGTGTTTTAGTTTTTTGTAATTATTGCTTTCTGCAATATACTTTAATGTGATTAAAGTTGGGAAGAGATCAGGTTCACGGACATTAAGGCCAGGCTACTTATCATAAAGAGTACGATTCAACATGTGAGGTGCATATTATGTTCTTTCGCATGAGAGTGAACTTTAATATATAAAGTTTAATAAGTATGTTATTATACGTTAAATAATGTGACAGAAATCATACATCACAAACTCAGGGTGAGGTTTTGAAAGAAGCATGAATGTAAGAGGCAGAGGACTTTAAAGAAAATAATGGAATTGAACGGCATTATGGGAAATGCAGGATTCTTCTTGCTCCTGGTGCTTGACCCGTACTAGGGACCCAAAGTCAGGATCTCTCTGTGACCTCCACAACTTGTCCAGATGTCCACACTTCGTCCTACAGCAGCATCATCCAATTCCTAAAGATGCCTGGCTGCCCGCATCATTCAAGCATCATGAGAAGTCCCTCCAGTATGTTCGGGGGTCTGCACATCCCAGTGAACAAGCCTGGAGGCGGCCCCACGAGAAGCCTGAACCTCCTGAAGCGGGTCCTTTCAGCTGAAGAGGATAAATGCCTCAGCTCTGACGTTCTCACAGATAACGAAGACTTTCTCACTGTCAAAAATGAGCCGAGTCGTGTTCAGGAGCAGCCTTGTTTTGGTTCATCTTAACCAGCATTAGAATTTTCTATTTTACTGCTCAAAATATGTGACCACAGATGACAAAAAAAGGCTGACCTGGAAAATGAAAATAATTGCACAAAATCATTTACAGTCAACTCTTTTCCACTGATGTCTGAGGAGCCACTGAATGTGCATTTGGAGGCTCTCTAAAATCCACCAGATACTACACAACAGCATCAATAGAAATGCTGTGTAGCCAACACACACACACACACACACACTAAAGTTTTCTTTGCAAGTTTATATGCGAGTCCACAGGAGCAGAGCTTAGACGTTTCCAAGTGGTCACCCAGATTGCCACGGTGGACGCCCAGTGGCGGCCTCTGACACCAGCGTGTGGGAGCCATCAATGCAAGTTGCGTAATCCTCATTCAACGTCGTGCCTTTGGTGGCTGTGTTACCCGCGGGGGGGCGGAGGTGAGACGTTCCGCATGACTTTCCCGCGCTCTTTGATGGGCCGCATGAAAGTAACTTCAGACACCGAGTAACTGAGTGCAGGAAGTGTGAAATTCATATGTGCGGTTGCAGAGTTGGTGGCGACAGAGTGTCCCCGCAGCTGAAACATCCACCTCGGGCGCCCACAGGAGAAGATCACCGGAGAGAAGCGAGTGTTTCCCTGGATGAATTCAAGTTTGAGGTAATCCATACAAATGTTTTGCATCTCCTCGCTGGATATTTCTTCAGCTAAAACTGTCACGTTTGTCAGCTAAGTTACACTTAATCTTCAGCTCAGTACTAGAGAGACATTTTAACTCAAACCAGTGAGTTTGTGCGATAGCTGGTTACATTAGCCCATAATTACATCTCCAGTCCTGAGATGCTGTTGGTTACTCTGCTGCTAGACTTGGCTTGGCATTGCCTTATTATATCAATTATATCTGTGTACTGATGGTCATCAACTCTACATGACATTTCATAAGAGACTGTCTGCTCCCAGCCATGATCTCTTGCAGAAGTTAAAACTGCACTAATGAGTATTTTTATATTAACAATGGATCAAATGGCTTCCTGTAATATTGAAGGAGTCGCTCGTGGTGAGAAATGCACACATGGACTATTCACCCAACTGTGCTGTTTCCTCTCAGCTCTACAAAGCGTTTTAACGTCTTTCAGCTCGTTGTTTTGGTTTCATGATCCGCAGCTGAGCTCTCACCGGCCTCATCTCCAGGCCAAGTGTAGACCCACTGTGATGTCATCCATTGGCTTGCGGACTACCATTTTGAAACTTCGAGTTCATGTTTGTATTGGGAGGATGCGCCCTGTTACGCCTCTATCCTGATTGGCTCTGCCTGACAACCAGGGGACACGCTGTGGCAGCGACCTCACCACAGCATACCCTGCTTTTATCATCTGTTTTAATCGAAATGGGGCCATAATTTACTAAATAAAGACTTGAAAGTCACATTTGAAACCATAAAATCATTAAGCAAATGTTTACTGAGGTAATGAATCAAGCGAGAAGTTGAGTCATTCTCTCGTAAACTTACACACAGATTAGACTTCAGTGGAGTTGTTTCAGGCAGCTCTGCACTGGCCTCACTTTTCAGACCTAGAAGCTCCGTCCACCATTGATTATACAGTATATACAGTACAGCATGTGGTCCATATACAGCAGGGAGTTGTTTTCAGCAAAACAAACTTTGATAAGTCCGCTGCACACTACCCTGCCCAGAACCAAACAGCGAGCTTATGAGCACAGTGGAGCTTTTAGCTGCTATAGATCTGCAAGATGTTTCCCTCAAATGAGGCCAGAGACATGACCCCAGATTTGAACTAAGAGTGTGGAAATAAGCAACTGTTTGCTAACATGATGACTTCATATGGTCACTATACGTCATGCCATGTGGCCAAAGGAAAAAGAGAATAAAAGAAAATTAATAACTGATGCTTTGATAATTATCTACTGTGTGGCTGATATGCCTACATTTGCATTTGCTATTCTGTGGCTCTACGTGTTTGGTTTCCTCCCTTTCAATCAACTAATAGACCTCTTGAAATGACCGGTGGCTAATGCCTGTTCCTGACAAAGATGGTGCTCTCCACGTCATATTTTACGTTTGTCTGAGGTGCAGAGTATGGAAAAGATGACGAGAAGAAAGACAGAGGAAACTCTGCCAAGAAGGATTCGCTCTCTTTTCTCTTCGAGGCACACAGGTGCGGTGAACTGTTCGTCCCATTCATTCATAGTTATGAGTGAATGTCGATTTATGTGAGCTCTGTGAGGGGCCGGTGACACGCAGGATGTTTCCTCACTATCTATTCACTGTGCTGCCATAGGCTGCAGCCCTACAGCCACCTATGGCCCTGAAACGAAGGCACGAATGAATTTTTAATAATTTATGTTTAAAATTCAAACTGCAGGTCTGCAGAGGGAGAGGATCAATAGTAACTTCCACAGGCTTAAAAACAAATTGCAAACATATCTTAATTCAGAACTCATCCTTAAGACCGAGACTTTATACCCTGATACCTAGGTCTTGTTTTTGTGCTGAAATGCCTTATTAGAAATTGTAAAACACACATACTGTATCCTGATTACGTCTCATTCTATTGCAGGCGTGTGTGTGCATGTGTGTGTGTGTGTGTGTGTGTGTGTGTGTGTGTGTGACTGAGTGTGTGAGCCTGTGTGTCAGCTAGCTTATGTGCCCCGCTCTGACACTAATGCAAATAGCCACCTCAAGGGCAACATACAGTAGGAGGGCGGGGATATGTCATCACTGATAAAAGGCCTGTGCACGCACGCGCACACACGCACACACACACACATTATCGCTGATGCCACCCAGCAGCCAAGTGTCCAAATTAATTAGAGCCATCCCACGTGAGAACAGAGGGTCTGGCACAGGCCTTGACTGCTGCTCCTCCCCTCCACTCAGTTCTTCCTCTCGTCTGCTCCTCTCCTGGCTAACACTTCACTTCCAGACCAAGAGTGTTTTAATCACTGCCTCTCCTCTGCTGCTCTGAAAGAGACACTTCTTCAGGGTTTTGAATGGCCTGCTACCATCCATAAAGAGTGCAGACGCACACCTTCCGGGGGTTCATAACGCGGATGTTCAAATCAGCCTCTGTCTGTTCCCGTTTCTCCGTTCTGTCAGCCGTCCATTTGTGAGAAACATGTAATAACGCCGCACAGAAAGACGCTAATGGTGTTTCTTAATTTACCATAATTCACATCTAAGAGATGTGTGCGTGGCTCTACAGTGATAGGCTGCCCAGTGTGCACTCTCTCTCTCCGGTAATTGAAGAAAAAATATGTCTGTGATTTCTTGATAATCACCACTCGTCTGCTCTCGTCTCCTCGCAGTGACAGATTCTGTGGGCAGCAGAAATACAGTTATTATCACCGTTATTAATATGAGCTTCTGTCTTCTTGTCAATACGCTGTACATTTTGAACTTAGAGCTGGCTTAGTGTGAGGATAATGGATGTTGCCATCACATTCCAGCACTGAGAGAAAGAGAGACAGTAATTTGTCTTTGGCCTCATTTGGTGACCACTCACGTCTAGTGGCTAATGTTAGCTAACTTTTGGGAGATGCTGTGCACCTGACAGCACTGAGGCAGTTTTGACACGCCCCTTGTGCTAATTTTCTTAACACATCACACACACAGATTTTTATCACCTCACCTGTTATTAATGGACATCAGTGTTCCAATGAGCGTAATTCCCAGCCATGGCCACAGAGGCCGCTGTTCAGCAACACTACTAAACTACATACCAAGCGACATTCTTGACCAAAGTCATACAATATCCAAAGGTAAAAAGGGAGCACACACACACAATTACTTTTATATTTTGAATTATGTAGAAAATACAAAATATGTGTGATTAATATGATGTGAATGATTTGTACCTCAGGCTGCACATCATTTATATACCTTTTAGATTATTAGTTTGACATTTTGGTGGTGTCCCAGAAAATAAAATCCCCCCCCCCCAACTCCAACTGTTGTTTTTATTCTTTGATTCATAACATGTTATTTAATGAGTGGTTTCAAATGACTAGGAGAATTTTGTTACCTGTGGGCAGAGTCGGGCTACCTGTTTCCACCTGTGCTAGGCTAAGCTAACTGGCTGCTGGCTACACCCTACAAACATGAGTTATGTCGATCTCACCTAGCTTTTGCCAAGAAAACAAATGAGAGTATTTCCTAAAGTGTAGAACTACTTCTTTAAGATTTCCTGTATTGGTTCTGGGATTGGTTTTCCACTTTTTGGCAAAGATTATCACTAACTCCCTACAATGAATGATGTGAGCAGCAAGACCAAGCTCCTCAAGACCCTTCACTGTCTCGATTATGGCCCTTGTTAGGATTTCAGACATGTAGAAGAAAATCCAGTTGACCTTGTCCGGTCGAGAGTGTTTGTCCTGTAAATTTTGTTGCTTTGAGAGGGGTACACGGGGCCAAACAGAGCTCACACATCCACACGGTCGGCCACTGCTTCCACTGAGTGGAAAAAGCCCTCCGGCGTTACACGATGGCGGCTGAAATCCCTGCTGTTCACTTCAACACTAAGAGGCAACACAACACCACTGGAATCAGAGCGGCTGTTAGATCTCAGTTTCAGTCCAGGGCTCTCTGAGAATAATAACCACTGACTGAAAAACAGAATTCACAGCCAATGTGTGCTGGAACGTTTTTTTTTTTTTCTTCTATCTGGCAACACCTTACAGAAAAAAAGAGAATCTGAAAAACACTTAACGTCTAATTTCAAATATTTTATACAAACATGTTGTTCATGATATGCACCTGCAAACTGTTGCCCGGTTAGATTATCATTAGAGTGTACAGAGTTTTCTATTACCTCTCACCATCTGCTAGGTTAAGATACAGCCAACCTTCCCCACTTTGATTCCTGCCTACTTATCTGATTTCCGTATCAAGCTATAACAAGGGGTTGCCTACTAGGTTTGCCCGTCCTCATCTGTCTCTTTACTAATTGCAGATGCAGACAAATTTGCTGCATTCTCAGTAGATGAGTCTTCAGTCAGGACTTCAGCACAAATGTAAATTATGTCACGTTGACTCCATTCTGCTGTGAAGAGTATACTGATTTCTCCATTATTTGCACACTGTGAACAGAGTGTTGTCATTTTGCAGCAATCAAACCGTGTGATGTTTGACATGCGCATGTGGTCGGATGGCATTCAAGTTGAAATTACAGGATTCCTCCTCGAGTCGCTCAGAAACAGATACCTCTGATAAAGTATTTCTCCCTCATCAAAAGGTGCGTTGCTGATAATCAGAGGGGGATGATTGAAGACGCAGTTTCTTATTTCTCATTTCCCTCTGTGTCGGGCTTAAATGAATAGTTTGGGGAAATACGCTCATTTGCTTTCTTCCTGGTTTGTACGACTTTCTATTTCCCCGTTTCATGTTCCAGCTTCACCCTGCAGATGTGAGAGCAGCATCAATCATACCATCTAATAAGCACGTTTCCATAAATGTTAAACTAGTCCATCAAAAGATCGTACCACAGTGGCAGACATCATAAAAACAACTTAGTTATGGATTCCCTGAAATCAGTTCTGACACTTAGTTTTGAAATGCGCTGACTTTTCCGAGCCAGAAACATACTGCGCGTCACATTAACACCAGGGGGAAATGTTGGCCTTTTCCAAACTAAAATTCAGAGGAAATGAAGAAGTTACCAGAGAAAACGAAACTTCTGTGAAACTCCTGTCTGCAAAATGAATCAAACAGTCTGTCTGTGTGCTGTTGCTGTTGGCGCTCTTATTAATTCATAGCTGGGTGCTGGTCCAACCTCCGGTGCTCCTGGATATCCTCCTCTGCTCAACCAACCACCATCGCACACACATAATGTGTGGCTGTGATTTTGGACGGCGCCAACATTCGCTCCCCTGCGAGCCTCTCTGTGAGCGACGCTTACCCGCACACCCCCCGCCGCTCTGCCTCATCGTAACCAAAGCTGGTGCACGTCGCCCGGTGTGACAACAATCAGCCAACTTCATCTGTGAAGGTTGTTGCCTTCCCTTCAGAGTTGAGAGTGAGCGCAAGTGTTGAAACAGCTTTATCACGGAGGCACCTCTTAACAGACTGCAGCATCTGAATTAATTACAGCCAAATTATCTGCTCGATCACGAGATGTCAAGTATTCACGAATATGTGTCTAATCTGCAGAAACCTGCTGCTTCTTCCTCCCTGTCTGTTCCTGCACAGACGCTCCACTTTATTCTGTGAAATGATATGCTAATCCTATTGGAACTGAGGTTATGTGTGTGTGTGTGTGTGTGTGTGTGTGTGCGTGCCGCCAATGCCGACACCGCTACACGCATGCTTGTCATTAGAGAGAGTGTGCGTAGTTGTGTGTCATTGTGTGTGTGTGTGTGTGTGTGTGTGCGCGAGAGAGAAAGAGTGGGACTGTTTATATGAACCCAGAATGTGATAAATGAAAGGAACTAATTGCCTGATAATGCTGAAGAAAAATGAAACCGTCTCCGCAGCTAACTTTGTGACACATTTTTCATGAATGCTTTTCTGGGATGGTGCCATTTATTGCGGCTTTGCGACTGAGAGGAAGTCGACGCCTTTGTGTGTGAGTGATTAAAAGTTAAGAGAGAGCGTTTTTTTTTTTTTGTGTGTAACTGGTGTCTGCCACTGAAGGATGATGAGATGGTTGTCTGCCAGGGTGACAGCCATACTGACATATTGTTCTTAATAAAATAATATTATCAAAAAAGGACTAACTGCAAGCGTCAATACGGCGGCTTTTGAAGACTCCTTTTCTTTGACAACCTTATGAAATAAGTTTAGGTTTCTGCTCTATCTTCTCAAACACTGTCATTATTCCAGTTTTCAATTGTGTGAAAACGCCCTCAAACAAACACAGCTGTCTAAAAGTTTTGTTTTATTTCCTTTGCGTTTGTCCTATGTATTTTAAATCCTTGTCTGCAGGAGCCACAGTGCCTGGAACATTTCTGTAGAAATGGAAGTTCACTCTTTTCACCATTATGGACTTAACAGCTCCTGTTCATAATGTTGTGTTTTCATTATTCTCTGGCAACATCTTTCAGGTCTGACATCACCTTTAAGAATATCTCTTTGTCTTTTGTGACACGAGTTTCATTTCCTCCCATTCTGAGCCCTGCAGATCCTCTCTGCTGTAGAGCATGTGTGGAAAAATAACTGACTGCTGGATTTTATAACTTCATCTGTTTTCCTTTGTCTTATTATCTTACTAAAACCCAGTGTTATCCAAGATTATTAACATGATAACCCTGCCCTTTGCCACAAACTGAGCCTGCACATTGGATGAAGGACACTAAATATTGTATGTACTGTATGTTTTATGTTTTATAATATATTCACATTACGCATCAAAGTCACTGAAAAACTCAAATTCAAATGAACTAAATTCATATCAGGGAGGAGGAAATATGTCAACACCAATCACAGATATGGAGCAGATGAAAAATATCTTGCATTCCAGCAGAAATAATTTTCTGTCATGTTTGTAAGCAGTCCTCATAAAAATCCAGTACCAAGATCATAAACCAGCATGTTATATTTTTCGAGCTGTCCATGAGATTAATTCAGTTTTCATCTTGCCAGTCCATCTGAGCACCTCACCCTCCTTTATGCCACTGCTGGCTGTGTTTAAAGAGACACTATGAACCTCACTCCGTTTCTCTCTCTCTCTCTCGCTGATGTTTTAAGTTGCTGTCCAACAATAGTAATGTCCCTGTTCCATTTACTCGTGCCAGTAGTGGGGCTCTGGTATTGTTCATGCTGGCTCATTGCTGGCACACCCAAATGGAAAAGAGCCATCTCTAATGTTATTAGTTGCACCTGTTGTTTTTACTTCTCTGACAATTCAAAATATGAGCTGTGAACGACTGAATGGCGTCTGAGCTTGCTGGTGTATTGTTCTGTCCCCTAATTGCCTCTCTGTTGCCATTTATTATTAATGACATGAATTGAGTGAAATCCAAGACTCCTGTATGGTCTTTGTTTTATCGTGTTATTGCACGTTGAATGTTCAAATGATTGGTACTGTTTCAACATGGTAGCCACCTTAAGACCTATATGCCATTTCTGGTGCTATATGCTTAACTGATGCTTTTAATTTAACTTGATTTAGGGCCTCATCTTTAGCTCAGTCCTCTCAGGGTTCTCCCTCTAAAGTCTCCTTCATCTATATGTAATTTATGACATATATATGATATCTACTGGATAGAATACATTTATGATTGTAAATTCAGTTGTATTTTTATGGCTAATCCAAAAACATACCTGAAAAATCGAAGCACTTCTTCACAACGATGCAAAAATCCTGTGAATCATGTTCCTTTCCATAATGCAGTCACGTTCATTGACTTAAGGTATTTTCTATAAGATCTCAAACCAGAGATATTAAAGAGATAGATAACTCTGTATAGACGGTACAGATACAGGACATTTTCATTTCACCCAGTCCCATTGAAGGGATTAGACTCATATCTGGGACTAAATCTAGGATTATTGTAAAACATGTCTGGGAGAGCCTGATTTATATGAATCTGGTTTAAAAGGCCACTTCAGTCTGATGAGGAAAATGAGCTCACAGCCACGCTGCTATTTATCCACTGTGATAAAACAAACTGCCCAGACATTGTAGAATCACGTAATCTTAATTCATTTATTTATTTATTTTGCCAAATTGAAGTCTTTTATGTCTTTACAGTCACCCGTCCCGAAAAATCATCCCATTTGGACTATTACAGTGCCTTTATTCTGGGCTTATCCACAAGTCAATCAGACGCCTCCAGCTGATCCAAAACGCTGCTGTTAGGCCTTTTTAAAAAAAAATCTAATTACAGGAGACAGGATACTTATTACACCCACAGTCGCCTTTCTTCACTGTCTCCCTGTGAGTTTTAGCAGATTTTGTTGATAACATTAAAGCACTGAGCTGTATCTTAAGGAACCACCACCGCACAGCCTGAGATCTCCAGGCGTGATTTTACCATCCATGCCTCCCAATTTCAGGACTTCCTGCCTGAGCATGTAATCACTTTCCTTTAGTTTTCTCTGTCCATTTTACTTTGTGTTTTTCATTGCTACCTTATTATCTTGCTGCTTTGTTATTGGGCATAATCTCTTTTGTTTTCACGGACATTACCGCCGCAATCGTCGCCACCCCTTACATCGGCGTCCGTAACCCATGTTTGAACGGGCAGATTCAAATACAATTCGGGTCGTCACGGTGGAGGAGGCGCTCTCTCTCCCCGACAACACGACGGCGATTAATGTGGAGAAAACACACAGTGTTGTCTTTTATTTGCGAGACACTTGACGCTGGCAGCAGCTTGGCTCCGGCTCCATCTCGGTTCGCACGGCCTTTGATGAGATTGGAAACTATTTGTTTTTATCATCTGCATGCAGGAGCACTTGTTTACTGTCACCGCCGCTGCAAGTGAGCATTTGAAATCTCAAAGCAAGCAAAGCAGCAACAGCAGCTGTTGTTTGGACATCTCTTCACTGCTCACAAATTGGAAAAAAACACACACACACACACACACACACACACAAAAAAAAACCCAGATAAATCTGTGCATCATCAATCCTGCTGCGTTATGATTGTGACAGAATAATGACAAATGTTTTTAATACTTTCCTGCGTGCGAGTGGCGAAAAATCTCCTCCACGGTGGGGGGAGCTGTAAGGGAAAGTGATCCTGTCACTTTGGAATAAAAATAACAAGCGAGAGGAATTTGATCGTTCGCTTCCAATTAAACAATACCGATATCAGGAGTTTAGCAGCCGCCTTTTATTGACCTTATTTTGTTCGGCTCTTTGTAGAATGTAGTGCAGGTGTTCATTTTTTTTGTGCCCACAGCCTCCTGACAATAGAGACTGCAGCGTGCCGTACACCGCTAAACAAGTTACTGTATTGAAAGACAGAGTGCTGTAATCTCCTCTGGGGTTACTGAGAGCCTTTAATTATTCATAGATTAATAGACTGTAAAAATGTGTGTGTCCCTAGATGGCCACTTTATGTCCTATAACTCTAACTAGCTATTTTTCTTCGGCTCTGCACAGGAAAATAGTCTCTTTAGGAGAGTGGGCATTTTCATCAGTGGGATTTATTCACTCGCCCATTAATGTTTATTGGACTTTTGCATTAATATTTATGATGTGCCATTTATATCTGCTGTAGAAGGGGACTTGTCTGAGGACGGAGATCTGAAACAAGCTGTAAATCTGCGGCAGGGAAACATGATTAAGAGGTTCGATTGCAGACTCCTGACTACAGGACTCTGAGGGAGAGGCAAAGGACAGCTCTGACGCTGAAATCTCTTTCGGTAATTATCAGTGAGTTTTAACAATGCTCTCACAGTAACAAGTGATATTTCATGTATGGCTGGTACACGGGGCTCAGCAAGTTACAATCCGCATCCTGCGGAAACAATTTTCTCCAATTAAACAACCAAACAGGCAGTTATTCAGTGACTGTAGCATTTTCTGATCCGGTTTTTCTTCCAGCAGAACGGTACTTTCTGTCAGCGCATTCTAGATGATTCATGTTTAAAGGAATAGTTCAACAAGCCTTATTTGCTTCATTGCCAAAAGTTAGATGAGCAAACTGAGAACACTCTAAAGTCTGCATGATCAACGTGCAGTTAAAGCCTGCAGCTGGTTAGCTTAGCATAGCAATTGAAGTCTGGAAACACATGTTGGCAGGTGGACTTCCTTACTTTCTGGACAGACCCAGCTAGCTGTTTCAGTGGCTCCAGCCACATACAAAACACACCGACAGGATCTTCTCATCTGACACTCGGCAAGAAAGTGACCTATTCCTTAAAGGCAAGAAACCAACTCTGATAAAGTTTGGGAAAGATCATGGTTCAGAGGGAACTGCCCCGACTTTACACATCAAAGTCTGTTTACAGGTCTAGGGGACTGAGTATCTGAAATAAGTTCTGGCCTCTGCGCTAAATCTGATCAGTGGCCTAAAGTGATGTCACTTGAGTCAGCGTCGGTTGGGGTCAAAGACAACGAAATTAGAAAATCTGGAGGCGTGGAGTCTGAGAGAAGTGAGCTAACCAGACCCATGCAGCCCGCCCCCCTTCCCCAGCTCTGCTTGAGGCAAACTTTGCGAGGCTGTTGCAGGTCAAGTTGCATTGTGGGTAATATAGGAGAGGTTAGTAAATGATAAGAATTTAAAAAAGATCTCCGGTTCGGTTCTTTGTACATCTGGAAACCACCTGAACAGGTGACAGCTTCACACTGCTGCCATGTTTGCCTCTGAGAGATAACGCTTTTACAATTTGATGGCCGACAGTAAACACAGATCAACAAAAACAAAGCTGGTTTCTGCCATTCGAATAAAATAAACAATGCTTTTGTTTTTCCATGGAGGAAAATCTCTGCTGGGATGTTTACTTGAACATAATCTGCACTCACATTTCACTTAATCTTCTATCTCGTTACAAACTAGCGCTCACCTCCGCAACAAACACTGCAAAAATAAAGCATTTTTTGTGTGCTGATGGATGCTCTGAATTAGAAGCACACCTTTTCCTGATGCAGATGTTGTAGTTCTCACTATCTTGTCATCATTACGGGCATCATTACAGCGTGCTGGCTAATGCAGAAATCCTCAACGCATACTAATCCGCGGCATCACCGCGCGGCCTGCTCTCAAAGTAAACAACAGGTGTTCATGAGCAAATATCAGCTTATTGTGATGAATTAGTCACCAGAAGTGGGGACCTGTGGATTTGACCATGAAGTAACACTCGAGAATAAACATAAACAAATGATTGCATCATCCCAAAAAACATCTTTATCATTGTATCTATGTGTGGCACCTTTTTTTTTCTTCAATGAAGCACTAAGGAATTTCCTCTGTTATCAGAGAGTTTTCCAGTCCTCATGCTGGGCTTGTTGTGCCATATGAATTCTTCGAGGGACTTAGACATTTCTTGGCCTTTATGAAACCTGTAGCAGGAGCTCCGAGGAGACAGCATGCGTCTGTTTTTATACAGTTTTTCCTTCTTTTTTTTTTTCCTTGGGACCAAAATGAAATCCAATTATTTTCTGTGAGCTCTCTCCTCTGGCACATCACTAAGCTGCTCAGAAAGGCATTCATGTTGCTCTCGAGTCTTTTCCTCTCCAATATGTTTTCTGATATTCTCGCCTTCCCTCTCACTCATACACACACACACACACACACACATTACATCTACAGACACACTAGGGATGCGTCCAACAGCCCTGCTTGACTTGACTGATGGAGCCACTCACCACTCATCAAAGAAGGATGTGATCAGTTTCAGCTTCTGAATGTTGAAAATGCTGATGTGATTTTCTTGCATTTAGACATTTTAACCTGCACCTGCATTCATCCGTGTCTACTCACCCTGGTCTCTACCTCTGCTTTTCTTGTTCCCAAACCAGCTCCTGTACATATTTACAGCTCGTGCTCATTTTTCTTCTATCATCTCTTTTGATTTCTCGTCTCTCGTCCCTCATCTTTCACTTTCTCTCTCTCTCGCTCTCCTTGTATTGAGTTCTACTTTAATGTTTGGGGGGATACATTTGAAGCTTTGTTGCTGTTGAGCAAACTGGATAAAATAAATTGCACTTTGTTTGATAAGCACAGATTATGTACAACACTATAGATTACATGCACAACACTGTAGATGGATTAATAGCAGATTTATGCAAATAGTTGCATAAATCATAGCTTTTGGGTCCTGACTATAGTCCAGGGGAAATTACTGCAAGCTGCAGGGAGCTCTCTCACTGTGCAGAATAACAAGATCATCAGCCAAACATCTGGACAGACTCAAAGAGGATTTTAAAACTTTCATATAATATCTCCCCTTAATCATTAAGAGCTATGTGTGATTTGTTCGGACACAACCTTGTACAGCCCCTCCACACACACATCACTCCTCACTGTTCACTGTTTAAAGACTGTTTTGTGTGTGTGGTTTCACACGGACGAGATTACCTTTCAATCAACCAAGAAAGTGCTGCATCTCCACTCCCTGACTGACGTGTTTGTACAGAGAACTGAAAGGAAGCAGGAGACCTAACCACACTGCCTACACAAACAGGACAGTTTACATAACATACTCTGCATAACCAAACTGCATTACAGCTGGAACTTGATGTTTCTCTTTTTTTTCTTCTTTTTTTTTCATAACGCACCAGCATATTTTGTGCAATGCTGAGATATTTCCAATATTTTCAATAACAACATGCACTGACAGGCTGGTCCAAAATTCACATTTTCACCAATTCCACCTCCTCTGCGTGTCGCCTTTGGCTCGGAGCCAACAGCTGCATGTCAGCAGGTCACCAGATTCATGATGCACACCTGCCCCGCTGCTGGAACGTAAAGGTTGATATTGATCTGCAGAGATACTACAGGAAATTCAATGTTTTTTGGTCTCATGATGATATTTGAGCAAAGCCAGACAACTGCCCTGAAGGCCCTGTACTCATTATGTATCAGCTGATTTGTGGGTAATTTGATTAATTG
>JBCAUF010000036.1:19538807-19550214 GCA_038406115.1 Haemulon aurolineatum
AGTTCACATATTTCTTACGCTCGTGAACGCAACATAGCCGTTCCGACGGTTTTGAACGCATCACATCCGTGTGTGAGATAGCGTGTTAAGTTTACTTTTTCCTCCGTATGGACCAGTGAACAGCGCTCGTCTTTTAATGGGAACACACCCACATCTTGCCGCTCTAAACCCAGCTAATTCCGGAAGAACCCCTCGCCTCCTTTTTAATCACCTTTAACACCATAAGGAGACCTTACTGGCTCCATAACTTTAATATATACTTTAATAAATTTTGTCTCTTATTGGTTTAGATCAAGATCATGATCTACCATGATTGTCAGGTCAGTCACAAGAGAACACGGTGTACTTGCAAAGTACATTATATTTTTTAGGTGCACCGGTGCGACCTAGTAAAATCCTTGGTCGCACTCTTAAAAATTTTGGTCGCATATGCGACCAAAATGGTCGCACTCTGGAGCCCTGTAAGGTGCACATTAGGTTTCCCATACAGTGGAGAACAGGAGATTTAGTGCCGTCTAAGCACTTATGGGCGCCCTTAAAATGGAGAAAACGTGATGCAGTACTGTATAGGCTGAAATACATGCTATTTTTTATGTTAATTTTGGCGTCTTCGTGCATCTAAATAGTTAAATAGTTTTTGTGTTTTTTTTTTCAGAGAGGTAGTAGTTTTACTGTGTCACATAATGAAGCAATTTAAAGCTTAAATTTTATTTGGCTTGCATCCGGTGCCTTTTGTTCTGTTTCTCTGCCCCTGCCCCTCAGACAGCCCGAGTCCTCCACTGGCTCGAAATAGGACATTTGTTTAGTGAATCGTGTCCAAGTGAATGAGTGGAAATTAGCTCATATTAGATATTACAAGTTGCAGTTTGCATGTTTCAGATGTGGTGAAATGGGCCTCAAATCTATAATAACTTGAATCTGTATCTTGGCACCTAATGTGATGAGGTTGATGATAGCAATAACCTGTTGTTGAGATTTTCTCAGAGGGTTAAAGGACCTAAGAAAGATTCAGCAACCAAGATTGAGCACCATTAGATTATGAAGACAGCAGATGTTCAGAGAAAAGCTTTGTTAAATATGGCATGTAATATAAGTGTGAAGTGTTTTGTTTCCCTGCCTGGCTTATGACAGTGCTCAGCTTGCATTACACATGTATTTATGACAGACATTTAATTCCAACAATGTTAAAAAAAAAAAAACATCGTAAAGTACGGCTGGACGCAGTCATAGAAATGAGCTATGCTCTCTATCTGGATGGTGCACTGTCTCTTTATGACTTGGTGGGAGATGGTGTCAGCCCCCGGTGAAAAATGGTGGCTCTCAAAACCGTATCCTCCTGTTCAACAGGTAAATCATTCCACCTGAGCAGCTCCATTTTGTTAGTCTGCCCGAGGGGGGTGTTCAATGTGAGGAAGGGAGCCAAGAAAAAAAGAAAAAAAAGAAAAAAGCATGTGTGCCGTCCGTGTAAGTTTAAGTACGTGTGTGCCAGCAAGTGTGCAGCCATGAGTGTTTGTGAGGAGGCGATAGTGCAAGTTTCATTACCTTTTAGCATAGGAAAAGGAGAGCAAATCTAGCAGCCTGGAGCTTTGTGACACTGAGGCTTAGTTGGGGTTTGTTGCAGGTGATATAGCGTGTATGTTTGGCTTTGGAAAGGCCCTTTGGAAAGGCAGAGTAAATCACTCTTATGTGCAAGCAACATTTAACAAGAAGCTCCATTTTAATGGCTGTAAAGTCTATTAAACTGGTGGTGCCACCTGGCTATTTTTGTCAGCTGCTGTACTCCTGATATGAGAAATGAGCTGGATATTCTCTATCCATCCAAGTTTTATGAGCTCTGCATCCTCAAATGAGTCCACACGCCCCAAAAATGCAGAGATAACTTATGCTTTGGAAAGACATTTACATTTAAATCATAATCGGAGCAGTCGTGATTATTTAGTCCTCCTCCTGTTTTATAGGCTCTATTCTATGAATTTATGAATAATACAAAGAGAAATTGGTCATAATTTTTGCTGAAAAGTTGGATATCTCTGTGCTGGAGTATACATCACAGCACTGCATTGTGCCAATGCAGATGAGACGGTGCAAGGGGGCAGAAAATGAGCTCATTCATTGGGCTAGAGTCCTCATTTTGCAAAGCTACAATTCGTTTCTTTCGGTGCCCGCCAGCCCCCTCTGTGCTGCCAAGCAGCTGAATGTTTTGCGGAGTCATGGGCAGCATGGCAGGGCTACGTCGCAGGGAGAAGCCAAATTGATCAGTCTTTTCAACTGTGGCCAAAAGCTGCCACCATAATAAAGTTAGGCCTTGATCATGTTGTTGTGATCCACAAAGCACACAACAGAGAGATAGAGGCGAGTACACAGACGGGCAAACAAACCCCTTTAACACACCCGTCCTCCATCCTCTCCAGCTCCTCATTTCGTCGCTGCTGTCTCCACCTTTCTCTCTGTTTATCTCTCCCACCAGCTCTTCGCTCTCTACTGTATCGCTCCTCTTTTTCTCCAATCTCCCCCTCTCTACGGACTATCTTGGAAGTGGTAACAGGTGCAGGTTTTCAGCCTTTCGTCCTGGCTGACCACTCAGAGCTTCTGTCTGCAGTTCAAACATACACGCACGCACACACGCACGCACACACACACACGTACACGGACACCGTCTCAGGAGCACATTCATCCCCTGACAGGTCGAACAGTCTGGCCCATGTGTTAGGTCCAGATGGGGCTGCTCCATTACTCTGGCTGGCTGGAGTGGACATCACACAGGCACAGGCACACACACACACAGACTAGCATAGGTGCATGGACGGAGACACACTGGTGGGAGAATATGCACACGCGCACACATGTAAACTATCTCCGAGGATGGACTGTGCTTATTCAAGGAAAGCAGTAGTTTAATTAATGTGAATACCTGCAGAAGCACATTCAGGTGGTTTGGGGTTTGAAACTCACGAGGGGCCACGAATGCTACATAAAAGTGTGCACTCATTAAATTGCAATAATGTAATCCAAGAATTTTCTTTGGTGGGTAAAGCTGCAAAAGTAACTGAAACAAACTCAGCCTGTGAGCCGCAGACTGCTTCACTCTTTGGGATGCTGGACTTCAGCTCACTGAGCCAGTGAATTGTAAATTGCCTGAAAGCAGCAGCTCCTTGACAGATTGTCAATATATGAAGTTTTTATTGTAAACAGTTCACCATATTAGAAAACTTTTGACCCTCAGGACAAGCCTGTTTTGTTATTATTGTGGTTTGTTTCATAAAAAGGGATTTTCTGTCGAGAAAACATCTGCTTTTTTACTGTCAAATTCTGAAGCCCTTTGTAATGTGCTTTTGAAAGGTGCTATAGTGTACGAATAAAGGTTCTGAGACCAGCTTTTCGAATGAATTTGGTCCTGTTAACAGGATTTAAGGAGTAGCTTTGATTAAGACTAGATAATAAATGGAGTTGCTTACAGTAATCAGTTCTGTTTTAGAATTAATTTAGTGAAAATCACTGATATGTGATGAATTACAAAATGTTAAATGTAAAAGTTCCTTTGAGAACCTTCTGAATATTGCATAGCAGAGAGAGATGTGCTGTATAAATGCAGGGAAGGATGGAGGAGCAAATAGAGGAAATGTGTGACAGTTTTCTACGTGAGGAAATGCTGTTTGTCACACGGACGGGAGAGTCTTCTTTTTCAAAAACACTTAGTAAAGTTAATCAGTGGATGACATTCTGCTGCCCAGCGCAGTAACTCAACTTCAAGACCATTATACTGTTCATCAAATCTCTGTTTTGAAATACAACACAGTAGCACTCAGAGAGCCACATATTTATCAATGGCCAGTGTTGCACAACTGATTATAAATTCCTGTAATGCATCAGATTGTGCGTGAATGTATTTTCTCATGGCTGAATTATGGTTCTGCTATAAAGCTGTGCCATATTTCAGTTTTTTGTGGGGCTGAAATAAATCTCTTGTGTATGCTAAATAAACCTGTGTCTCCCCCTCTGTGCCATGCCCTCTTGAATAATGGGTGCCATCGGTTAAGAGCAGCTATAAAACTAGTAAGCATACAAAAAGCAGAGGTAACGCGTCAGTTCCTATGTTTAATTCTTTCATTCTTTATTTTCCATTTGTTTGTTTTCTTGTCGATCGTGATTGTGAAGGTCACAGTGTAACGTCCCATTATTTTCTGTAATTGCGAAAGTAAATCAAATTATCTCATATGCAAATTATCCACAGCCACAATTTAATGTTAAAACTTGCAAGTTAATGAATTTTGTGATGGGAGATTCAAAATAAACAAGCCTTGAGGTTTGTGTTGCATACATTATGAGTTTAATTTTCTATTTATTTTATTCACAGTCCTGAATAATTAGGCCTACAGCACGCAGAGCTAAATACAGTATAAATCTATATGTTTCTGGGTCACATAAATAAGTCTAATTGGGAGTTTTTAACTTTATGAGCTGGATATCCTCAACGCGAGGTGCACTGGAACCTTTTCATAATATTTTGGGATGGTGGGCAGAGTGCAAGCACTTAATTATAGAACAGAAGATACTCTCTTTATATATCTTAGCAGCAGGTGCAGAGTTCTGAGATGTATGAACTGATGAAAATGCATGTGGTACCCTCTTTTGACAGAAATGATACAAAGAATAGATATGATAGAAATGATGCCAGGCCAAGTACAGGAATGAATATGATTCAAGCAGACCTAATAAGTGCTGTTAACACAAATATCAATGTACATGTTTCACTGCAATGTCTCATGGGTCCATTAAATCTTGTAAGCAACACCCTATCCAGGACCCGAACTAGGCTGGGGCCCCAAATTATGTTCAGTCTAGTTGGGTTGAGTCCAGCTTTCTGTGCAGGATGTCTAACACCTATACGGATGCATGTGGTGCCTGATAATCGTCTTTTTTTAAATACAGATGGAGACGGTAAGCCATCGAGTGTAAAATTGTGCGAAATGACATGTATTGCTTGCTCTCTTTGACCCGGTCTGCTTCTTAGTTGGTGTTGCGTCATGCAGCTGTCAGTGCTGATGTTCACTTTATTGGAGTCTGTCCTGGTGGACCTCATTTTGAATAGGGTGCAAAATTACCCACAAACATATTCCGAGAATCGGTCAACACTTATGACTAGAGGTGCAACTAAGATTATTTTTGACTATTTTCTTGATGAATTGATTAAACGTTTGACCTATAAAATTTTGTCTTGGAGTTCTTAAAGCCCAAGCAGATGTAATCAGTTGTCTTCGTTTGTCCATGCGGCATACCCAAACATAAAGATATTCAATTAACTATAACGTAATGATCGGAAAAATAGCAATTTCTGTCTTTTGAGATGCATAAAAAACAGTGCCTGAACTATGAGTCAATGAGATTGTCCATCCAAGAAAAATGACAGTATCCGCTGTTTCACCATTGCATGAAATCAACAAGTGTTTATCTTCAAGTGACTGATGATCCCTCTTATGTCTGTGACGGGGTGCATATCTTTTTACTGCACCTGACTGTCCTTTGACCTCTGAGTTGAGATAATTTTGTGACGGTACAATAAGGTTAATTTACGTTGAAAGATAATCATCAGAGCCAAGCTTTGCTGGTGATATCAGCAAGAACACTGCTGTCCCAACTGAAAATTGACCACACTGCTTCCTCCCATCCTCTGGACTCCTGAGTTGAACTTGTCTGGTCCCAAGTACCCAAGTCAGAACTTGCCATGTCAAGAAAAAATGCTTCTGTGTGTCGTTCTAGAGTTAAAACAACCAAACAATGGTGACCTGCGCATCCACACTGATTGATTAGCTATTGACATTACTGCAGACAAAGAGAAAACTAGAAGGATATGGATTCATGAAATTCTTCAAAGACGAGAGAACCCAATTCTCTGTTAAGAGAGCTGTTTGTCTTTTGAGGACAAACTTTATTCATACTTTCATCTGAGTCAACATCGATCACCCTGCTGATCATCAAAGAGGAGATAACTTCAGACTCCATCAGCACCAAAGACTGTCTGGCAGTATGTGCCAGGTGAAGTGATGGTTTATATGTGTAATTGCCAGCCTAAAGTGTTTCATAAGTAGTGCACTTGACTAGTGCACTAAGAAGGATGGACTGTGTTTGGCTGTCAGTTCAGCAAATGGCTCTGAAAGTGAATGGATCCCATCGTCCCTTTGTGTTAGAACGATTTTTAAATTGTATAATTCTGTCATGTTATAATTGTATTTCTTGGTGTGGACAGCCCTTTAATGGAACAACATATTTTGGTGTTTCATTTTGATGTCTACTAATGACTTAGTTGTTATTCTTTCTGTTGCTAAAAAACAAGCTCCTCACAATTTGTGTACTGCATTCGATGCTGATTAAGACCTTTGACGTACGAGTATGAATTTAAAGGACCAGTGCATAGAACTGAGTGAGATCTGAGGTTGCAACCAATCAAATACCCCTCTCCTCTGCCTCTCCTTCCAAGCATGTAAAAGAAACTATGGTGGCCACGAAAAACAAAAGGTCCCCTCAAGAGCCAGTGTTTGGTCGGTCCGTTCTCAGCTACTGTAGAAACATGGCGGACTCTGAAGAAGACCCACCCCCTCTGGAGAGGAAGTGCACAACGATTCTTATTTTCAGGTGATGGATACTGTATTCCATTTCTGTGAATATGTCCTTTTAAATCCTACACATCGGCCCTTTAAAACAGGTACGGCGTCGTTTCTTTGAAGAGCCTGTTACTTTTCACCTCCTGCTCAGTCTGATACCGCTGTGTTTAGCACCAAGCTTGAGAAACAGTTACTCATCTGTGGGAACAAACAAACACAAGCGAGATTCCCTTGTCTCTTACCATCCCTGGTTTAAAGTGATAAACCCTTGATCCCTGTGATATTTCATCTCTTTATCTCCATCATTTCGGAAGCACTGTGGACTGCGTTGGTGTTTACTCAGGATTTCCCCGTGTAGTCTGTTCTTAGGGGGCTTAAATCCCTCTCCACCACTTCACCCTCCTCCTCCCTCCTGACTCCTATACATTTTTCTCCATCCCTGCCTCCCTCTGATTAATTACAAGGTCAGTATAAACAAAAGAGAGCAGTTGTTCACATGTTCTGCTATATCATTGGCCAAGGCTAGATTCATACTCCGGCCTTTCATTCATCACCACTCGACCCTAGTCCAACTGGAGCCATTGCCTGCCATGGCGCGGGCGATTCCAATTAATATAATGGACTTGTGGGTTGATGTTTTTCTTAGCGCTCTCAATAACGCAGTCATTTATATGCTGATTTGCCATTTTTCAGTGTTGCAGGCAGCTGGACGCGACCCATAAATCCAGAGGAGGCCTCGGCAGGGCATAACTCATCAAGGACATGTTTTGTCCCAAATCAAAACAACACCTAGGGTTTTGACATTGAAGATTCAGCCGATCTGAACTGTGGTGGCCTTGTAGATAATGACAGGGTGCAGCATCAGTCTGGCGAGATTGCTTGTCTCAGCAGTATCGTTAGACAAATCCCAAAATTATCATGAATCATCAGCAGTAGTCAGCGGCAGTAGATAAAATGGGGACAGCGTGAGTGATTGATACCTTCTGTTCATAAACTAGCCGAAGTAATCTAGCCAAGGCCCATATTACTGCCATTATTGGTCCTGAATTAGACTTGAGCGGGAAAATATAAGGGTGCGGTGATTGAAAGGCAAGCATCTGTGGTGTTAAACCTCAGCGAACACCGTTTTAAAGATCCTTTTTGAGCTGTGTTTTTATGCTACAAGGATTGATGCATGTTTTCATCTTCACAGTCAGCCTGTCCTTTGATGTCATTTGATGATTTTATTGCACCTACCTACAAGTCTTTCTGTTCTTTATGAGGTGTTGATGCACTGGGATACAACATATAGAACACAGTCTTCTTTATGAGGTTACTGACATCCTATAAATAACACCATGTTCTTTATCCTCCATTTGACATCCCTAACTTGGCTGGATAACAAAGAATACATAGCAAATGTTTATCTCCAAATGCAAAGTGTTTTGGAAAGAAATCTTATCTTTCTCTGTAAACACTCTCATACACTGAGCTGCCACTTAATACCCACGGCACATATACTAAAGATTTGTGTTATTTTTTTGTAAAGGAACCTTATCTTGAAAACCACTTCTAATACTTCTGTGGTGTTTTGAGAGCAACAGTTGAACCCAGTCTAATAACTGCACAGCAAGCACACACTCATTCATATCATGAAGGGATATACTTTCCTGGTGGATAATAGCACCTAAAAGATAAAATTGTTTTTTCATTTGACATTTGGCTCAAGAATTTCGCCAGGCAACCCTCTCCTTCTTTTGCGTCTGTGCCATTGTTTTAGTGTGGATTTCAAAATTTCAGTGTAGTATACTCGTATACGCTCGTGTAGAATAACAAAAATACACTGTGGATCTCTCTGAGGATTTATAAACGAGGTCTGTTCCTCCAGGACCATTGTTAATCTAGACCAAGGTCACCTCAGTGGCCTGAGAACTACTCTGTGTTTAGTGTGCGTTTGTGTGTGTCCGTACGCGAGTGCATGTGCAGATGACGACATTTTTATACGTGCGCCGCGCAGCTGCAGCGTGAATATAGAAAATGAAGACCCATGCGCTCACAGTTATAGACAGACGGAGGGACACGGGGCCCCCGCAAGGTCAGTGTCACCGAGCCGTGGCAAAGATCCAGTGTTGTAAATAATAAGAGCTCTGACCTTTCTGGGGAGCGAGATGAGTCATTTATCAGCTCCTTCGACCCAATATCCACTTCTTCATCTGGTGTTTGTCCTAGCACCTAATCATTGAATGGGCATGAATGGCTATCTTTATTGACGAAATGGGATTTTGTTCAGTTGTGACACAGATTATGGAGAAAGCAACCTCATTCAAGGTAATAATCCCTTGAATCTATTTATTCATTATTGGCCATTTAATATAAAAGACTTCTGTTTTGTCTTTCTGTGTGTTTGTTTCCAGTGTTACTGTCAGAGACAGCCATTCCCACATGGGATTCAATTTACCTACACACACACACACACACACACACACACGTGCGCGCGAGGCTCATTGGAAAAATACATGCTTGTATGTCAGTTTTATCTCACTGGTAGGAGCCTCTGTGTTAAAAGCTCTACTACAGTCAGTCGTGTCAGAGCCGTGTTGAGTAATTGCTAATGCAAAGCGAACGTTTCACGCGTGTCAGCTTTTTTACCTAGAAGGGTAGCTTTTATTGTGAAGCAGCCGAAGGAAATGCAGTGTATTTGTCACAGAGGTTAATTGTACTTTGTTTGTATTGGTAATGTTCACTTAAAATTAGACTCAACAACTAGATAGAGGCACTTTCTGTGCTTTTTATCAGAGGATGAGGTTTGATTGTGGTTCGACCCGGATGAATGACTTCCTGTTTTGGGAAAAATACAGCACCATGAATCCTCTCAGTCCACAGTTTGACTGCACTGCCACATACTTTTTAAAGACAAGTGTCGGTTGTATACAACAGTTCAACAGTTAATGCTTAGAGTGGACCATCCCTCTGTTGTTTAAAGGTCCCATATTGTACTGTTTTTCAGTAATTTCACACAGCTGTTAGAGGTCCAACAACACTGCATTCAAAACGTATTGCCCCAAACCCATCCGTGGTCCTGAATTTCAGCTGTCTAAAAGTCACTCAAGAGGATACCGCTTCCGTAAGCGGTAGCATGTGCTAATGTTTAGGGTGGATGTATCACTATGGCTATATGGAGTGTTTTCGCACAGAGGATCCTTTTGTTACATCACAAAAGGACCTAAATCTGAACAGCCCGTAGGAGCACCGTTTTACCAGCGGGTGGGCTGCAGAGACGATACAGGACTCATTTTCTTTCCTCATTCTGGGAGTTGGTAGGCTCAGGTAGGACCAGTTTATATATGTAGAGACCAGAAAAAAACGCGTTTTTCATAATATGGGACCTTTAAAGCAACAAGACTCACAAGAGGAACTACTTTCAATTTCTGCAAAAGTGTAATATAGAGCTGATTTGTACACTTATTTACATGTTTGATAGGACATTTCCTGGTTTTAAGATAACCACAACACATCGTAGCGTGACTGATTTTGCTTATCATTTATTTCTGAGATGGACATGTTTCCAAGTCACCCATTCTCTTTAAAAGCAGCTTGTTCGTCTGTAGGCACCGGCTGAGCTGCCCTGCTCTAGTTGTTTGTCTTGCATTTCTTCTCCCTGGTTATTGGATTTTGTGGAGGAGGGATCTTTCTGTTGCACTCCTCACCTCACACAACTCCATTTCTGGTTGGGTACCTGCCATCGGAGTCTTCCCCCATAAAGCCCTTAACCTCCAGAGGCTAGTGACTCATAACAAATGGAAACAAAATGATGAAAGAAATATATAAAAAAACCCCAAACAAACAAACAACCATCTCAAAGAAGTTTTGACGTACAGTGAAGCTTTGATTAAAGACTAGTGGGAGCACAAAACTAACCAGCACGGCTGAATCTATCTCAGCTCTTTTCAAAGGCCTGACAGCGTGTCTACAGTAACACTTGCTCTCAGAGCCATTTTGAAAATGAAAGCCCTCGCTGCATCTAGCTGCACTCTTCAGGCCTCAGTGGATGAAACCAAGCCCTCCATGCTTTGTTGTGGGATCGCATCAGTGGCATCTCTATTTAATGTTGAATGGAGGAGAGAGAGCGAGAGAAAAGATGGATGGGAAGACCGAGATGTTGATACGACACAGCTGGGACCTGCACTCAATTTCACGACAACAGAAATATTACGATGCGTGTCCGAGCTGGCAGAGCACACCAGCGAGCCCCAGGCCTCCCATCATATTGAGGGGTGAAACATATCACTCCTGTATCGCTTGTCAATAAAGACGATGGCCCCTGGGAGACTGGACATGAGGATAGCTTAATAAAAATACACTTCAAATAAAGTTTACGGCCTTATAATAAATCACAGTAACTTCTGGCAAAACACAATATGATAAATGCCCATCTTTGTAAGCCGTGATATGCGTTATTGTAAAAGACTGCCTTGAGAATTTGTCGCATTATTTACAGAGCATTCTGCATCTATCTAGCTGTTTTTGATTTGGTTTTTATTTATTCATGTACATATTTTGAACTTCTGAATTCCTTGGATTTCAGGTGTTAATTCAGTGCTTTTTAAAAGCTCTACATTTTTCCAGATGTCCCTGAATGCATCACCAAGAAGAAATATTTGATAACTTGGTAGACAGAAAAATATGCAAGTTGCTTTACAGACATCTTTACATACTGTGCTGACCTAAAGTAAAAGAGTTGTGTGCCCGGATAGCTTTGGAAAATTGTTAACAACAGCAAAGTATAGTCAATTTGCAGTTAATGGCCTAAAACATTTCTCCAGTTTGGT
>JBCAUF010000036.1:19608220-19649559 GCA_038406115.1 Haemulon aurolineatum
AGAGAGAGAGAGAGAGAGAGAGAGACTGTGATCATGAGCGGTGTGTGGGAAGGGAGGCATTCAGCGGCTGCCTCTCGTTTTCATGAAGCGGCCGCTCGGATGAGGGAGGCTTGTTTAGCCGTTGTCTCACTTTCTTTCTTTTTTTTTTTTTTTTCCTCTCTGAGTTTCTTGAACCCTCTTGTCGGTTCTCCTGTTTTGCTCATTATTAAATCCCTTTCATCATTTTACCCGCGCTCCTTTTTGTAATTATGATTGGAGCGTAGTATTTCTTTCAGCGCACCCTTCTTGTTGTCTTTTCTTGAGCTTTTCCTTGCGTAAATTCGAATACTTAAAAGCTGCCTCCTTAAAAAAAAACCAAAAAAAAAACTTCCTAAGTCATTTATCCTTTGTATTTGTTGTGGTCTGTACATGAGTACCTTTTTTATAAATACAAATATATCTGAGCAGATAACGAGCATGTTTGCACAGCTCCTCTGAGGACGCTCCGCTGGGTGTAAATGCAGGCCGTACGGCGCCTTGTGAGAGAGCGAGCCCACGGGTGTGGAAAAACGTCATGACCCATTGTGGATTTTTGCCGCGCTGAAAAGCTGCAAGCACAATACACTCCCACAAGTCATGGCTCCTTTCGCTCCTTTCATCTACGGTGAAGGAATCGTTGTGGATGGAGAAGGGAGCAGCGCTCACAGCAGCTGCTAATACGTTTGTGGTAATAACAAGCTGTCACCCCGTTGTTTCCTACTGAAGGAGTCATGAAAGACAGCGCTTCACACCTACAGTGAAAACTCAGAGCAAGCTGTACTGCACCATGAATGCTTCTAGAATTCTGTTGAGACTGGGGTGGCCCCCTTTTGTTCCCCCCAAAACCAAAGTTGAATCTTATCTGCGTGCAACACGCTAATCACTTCCTAGGCAGGCAGTAATCGTTTTGTCTGATGTACTGTTCTGCGCTCCGTTCTGTGACATGCTCTCACTTCTAATTTGTTTACAAAACACGACAAATAATTTTCTCTATAAACACATCCTCATGCAACTTACTCCTCCTTTGCCCTGAACCTAGGAAAAACACACCAGTGGTCCAAGTTGTTGACATGTTCCCTCATTATGATGAACATGGGAACTGTACAGTGATTTATTTTGAGATGATCCCACAGTTTGTGAACACCCAAAATAGCACAAGATCTGTGGCAATATTCTCCCCCAAATCTACATTTTAAGTAACATTTGCTAACTGGGTACCATCTTGCACCATCTTTCACTGCACCATGCACCATAATAGACAATGTGAAAACAGAGCCAGCCCCACTGTTGCAGCTGGTAAAAGCTGCATTGTCTAACTATTCTACAAATGGAGTGAAAATGGAACCATACAATTTTGAGGCTTTCAATAGGAGTGAGAAAACATCCAGTATTAAACATAATCTTCAATTGAATCAGACCATGATGATATAATCCACCATCCTCCAAACGAGTGAAAATCTGCCTCTTGGGTGAGATAAAGTCATCTTTCATGAAACTATTTTTGACATCCTGCGGAACATGTAGCCACCTCTGCGCCCGACACTCATCCCCCACACTTTGCTGATTGACAGTCACAACACAGTCGCACTGGTGTGTCGCTAGAATAACAAAAGGAAAGAACTATTTTCTCCTGCTTGGGGGGACATACAGTCAGTGGCCTCTTTATAAGGTAAGCTTGCTCGTTAACTCAAACTGCCAGCTCCTCTAAACCGTGAATAATGTGACTGCAGCTGAACATATTAAGTATGTAGACAGGGTCAAGAGGTGCACTTGCTGCTTTGCTAAAGATTAAAATCGGCAAGATGCGTGATGCGTGCGCAGTTGCTGTTATTGCCGCAGCACAGTGAATGAAGCGATAAACAGAAATCATGCGGTCACCGGCAGCTCTGTCTTTAAAAACAAAGCTGTCAACAGGAGAGGTCAGAGGAGAACAGCAGGAAAGGAGAGACGCCAGTGAGGAAATAAGAGCTCTTTGAGTGTGGAACAGGATAGTGGATGTGTGGCTGAAACACCAGCATCAGTGATAACATCATCCAGAAACCTGTTCCCCGAAATCCCTAATGAGCATCCCCAGCACCTTGTTAAATTTTCTGCCCAAGAATTTGTTTTTCTGGAGAAAAGAACAAGGTCCTATCCACCTGCACGTAGGTACTGTATACCTAAAAAAAAAAAAAAAAAAGTGTTTACAGAGTGTATATTAAGATTAAATAGACCAGAATGTAATCCACAAGAAAGGATGAGTGAGCCTTGAAACCATGATCTGTTTATAAGCATGGGCATTGCTTGATAAAACCACAAAGCTTCATAAAACCCTTTGCAGTGTGAGCTCTTGACCCGGTGTTTGCAGCCACAAATCCCAGTAATCCCTGAAGTGAAATTTGCATCACCCTGCCAGATTGTTACCGACACCCTTCCCACTCTGCCTCTCCGAACACATCGGTGCAGTGAAGGTTCATGGTGAGTTACCAAAATGCCAAACGGGCCCAATCGAGAAAATAAATGCTCCACTGCTCCATTGTGGAAACAACGCCATAAGTTGTTGAGTTTGCACAAAGAGCATGAAAAGAGTCTGAGTTAAAGAGCATGCTGTAGTCTGGGCAGAGGCCGTGTCGATGAAACTCGGGAAGGGAATATCCTTCTTTTTCAGCTCATCTGACAGTCAGCGGATATCCTCCTCGGTTAGTTGTGTCTGCCGGAGCAGCTGGCAATCTCCACAGGGCATCGCACTGCATGTGAAAGGTCAGTCTGTTAGACTGATAGACTACGACTGACACAGTCAAGTTGGTGTCACAGGATCTTGGAGGCATTCAACTTGAGGAGGAAATCTTGGAGCGCTAGTTAGCTATAGGTGTTTTGACTAAAAACAAACCAAAGCTAAAGCGAACGGCAGATTCAGTTGGCAGTGTAAGTCCTGGAATGAAGAATGAGGGGCGGGGCTAGGGAAGGGCAGCATGTTACTACCATTTATGAGTGATGAGAATTCGTTCATAAATCTAACTGCTCTGCTACTAATCATATTACTCTTAATCTTAACTCATGTTGAGGTCCCATGGCATGCAAATTTCACTTCATGAGGTTTTTTTTTTAACATTAATTGAGTTCCTCTAGCCTTTGTATGGTCCCCTAGTGGCTAGAAATGGCGATTGGTGTAAAGCAAGCCCTGGGTCTCCTGCTCCACCTTTGAGAAAATGTATGCTTAGATGGGCCACCGTCGTCATGCGGGGAAAGGTTACCTCCCCTTTCTCTGCTTTTCATTTCACCTTTCATTTCTTATCATTTAAAGCTACAGACACAGAAATGGCACATTCTAAGGAAAGCTCATTGTGGGACTGGTCCGAAGTGGCTATAATTCGGCACCAAGGTTGAATTCCAGGAAAGAGACTTCAGATACAGTATTAGGGGACCACTAAGGCCTATATAAAAGCATGAATAAGCAGCATGCCATGGGACCTTTAAAATTAAAGGCAGAAATTTGACATATGCAATGTACAGTATTTCTCCTTCAACTCACATTAAACAAAATTTGATATGTGCGTCCTCATCTGCAGGATGTTTCCTTTCTCGCACTGTGTTGTTCCCCTCTTTGCTTGTCTGTATCTATCGCAAACACATTCCACAGGGACATGGGCTGTGTATGTATGTGTGCACACGTGACTGTTTATTTGTACCTTTGGGGGATATTTGCGAAAGATGAGACCCAAATGTAATGGTAATAGTCTGTAAATGTTTTTTTTGTTGACTCCGAGGGCATTGGGAGACAAGCTTAATAGTTTACAATTATTTTTTTTCAAATAGCTAATGTTCCCAACAAGATGTTTCTTTGAATATCTGCCATTGACTTTGCTCAACCAGGATATGTAGAGGGGCTTAACATGCTCCTCAGTTATTCCATTTAAATGAAGAATAGCTTGTAGAATGCTGTAGACTATATCATCTGAGCATACATCAAGTCATTCTTTTATACATTTTTATCTTCATTCTATTACATTTTCTGTGTACATACCCCACACATAGTTATTTGACAGTTAGCGCTTGCTCTCCCAATATCCAGCACCGCATCTGAATCTACTGTGTGTGATAAAAAGGCTGTGTTTGAAGTATCCACATGACAAAGATTGGATTAGTATCTCAGTGTAATTACACTGTGCATTTTTAAATTTGATTCTCTTTTCATATCGACTCGCCTGCCCGTAAACCACATTGTGGATAAAAGAGAGAGATATTGTCAAAGAATCAAGACAAAAAAAAAAAAAAATCAAAAGCTCACCTCAGAGAGAAATGTAATCTAACGAAGATGAAAAAAGTTAGACAGACAAGATCAAAGTGATAATTTTTTTTATGTCAAACTTTTTAGCATGCTGGTTTTTGTGATTCATTTTACAGCTGGAATATTTTGCCAAAGTGGCCTCCTTTGTATAAGCTCAATATTTTACATTTTTGCCTTTGCATAAAGTGCCCTGATGGTTTTTATTATAATTGAAATAGGCTGTTTCATTTCAGACCCACAGGGGGTGACCTCATCCAATTCCTCTCAGCCAAATCACCAGGTAATATGTGAAGTGACAGCACTGATTCAGACCATCGTCAAACAGCAAATGTATATTTTTTAGACATGTGCATAATTATCTGTGAAACAGTGGGAGATGTGAACACACATGCAGCTCCCCATGCAGCTAAATTACTTTGGAAAGTTTTCTTTTCGTATTTACACCTTCTGGATTTATGTCTAGATTTAGAGGCTACCTGCCGACAGATCAATTTACGATCAACGCAGGTGGACTCTTAAGATGCTAATACACTTGATGCATGACATTGTGTGTTCTTTGTGCTCGTGTGCACATGCTGGTGTGTATTTCCCAATGCACATTAGTGGATATGACTGCGTATGAAAGACTACTGGAGACTTGAAGGCGCGTGCATCGTTGCTCTGGGTCTTGTGTTGGCCGTGTGCGTGCGCTCTCTCTCCTGAAAATAAAGCGAGTAAATGAAGCCAGTTTTAGTGCCTGGAGCATGTTGATTCTCTCCACTCTGAATGAGTGGGTCTGTCCTAATTGAGCCTCCATGAAGAGCCCCCTCTCGTTGTGCGTGGAAATGCTTGTGGGCATCAGCCTGCACCATGACCCAATCCTGCGACTTTGAACCTCTTTCAAACTTGTACCGCTGCAAGTGTAAAACTATGTATAGACTTGTATTAATGTATGGCTCTATTTTTGGTAGGCGTTTAAAAGCAGCATGCCTTACAGCAAGACGCTTGGCATGCATACACAAGACCTTTATTTCTTTTGTCTACAGCGAGATAAAAAGGTTGCATGACACTTTTATCTCATGATATACCTATTTTTACCTCTTGTTCTTAGTGGTAGAAAAGGATTGCATGAAGCTGCTCCATAATATACAGTAGCTTGACTGATGTGTTTGCATTGTTAATATTATCAGCCAATTTTGGGTCACGGCAGCAGGAACATCGCTTTAATCAACATCATAGCAAAGGTGTCAGTGTCAGCCAAAAGGTTCATTTTCAACTGTTGTTTCTTGACCAGATGCCTTGCACCTTCATCGCGTGATGTGCGCAGAATTACCCCGTCTCTTCTAAAGAACTCCGACCAAGATCTGGACTGATCAGATGAAGATGTTAAAAAATTTGTCACTACTCTGTGGTGGACCGATCTATTGAATGCATTAACACTTCAGAGTCAAAATGTTGTCTTTGTTAAACTTTGTGAGTGTGCAGAGGAGGCTTTTAGTTACACGGTTGGACAGGCTTTACTGTAATTTCTGTATATTTTTAACCACAATGGAAATAATGTAATTTGGTCTTCATTATGGGAAAATGAAGCCAGTGTTAATTTGGTACACTTCTAGTTAATTAAGTCCAATTAATCGCTTGTGTAACTGAGACAGTCTTTTAGTCAGTGAACAGCTGCTCGGCTAAATATGCAAAAATGTGAAATTTCCCAAAGATGACCGTATGTCTAACATAAATGGAGAATAATGTTTCCAATAATAAATTTTTTCTTTTATTGAAAGTTTCTCTATCTTCCCTTTAATTAGTAGCCTACTAAAAAACATTATTATGAATCCATGAAGTTTAAATGATTAACAAATTGATTTTGTTAGCCTCAAATATCCAATATTGGTCAGACTCAAGTTTAACAAGTAACGCAGCATTATGGCACTGGATGATCTCCAGAGCTGTTTTTTTTGTATCATGCTTGTTACAGGAAGTAAGTGAAATATCCATGCGATGCCATTCGTCATCATCACATCTTTTAAGCATGCATGCGAGCCATCTACCGGGGCCAGCCGAAGGGACGCTGCTTTAGCTAATGGCTGTGAACGAGACGGTTCCAGTTGGTTTTTCCCGCTCCTTCATCATCTGCATGGTTCTCATTTGTTTGGTGGATTCACCGGTTAAACGGCTCGTGTCGTGTCAGACAGCAGCTGCATGCTCGAGGGGAGGTTTCAAAGTAGAACATTTTCCATCTCTGCGACGCGGAGCGGGCGGCATTGGGAGTCGATTCCGGCAAGGCCAGAGCCATTTTTAAAAGCATTAGCGGCACCGTCTGAAGCGTGGCATGCTGTAGATTGTAACATATGACCGGCTATCTTTCCCCTATGGGTCTTTTTATGATATACTGTATGTGTCAACAGCTTTCAAAAGAGCGCTTCTGTTCACCACACACACACACACACACGTACGCATCTGTTGGACTTTATCTCGAAATGAAAGATGTACACAGGTGGACAAAAAAAGGTCTTGAAAGTGAAGTGCGACTGTGTGAGGAATCTTCAGTACGTAGGCAGGAAGTCTGGGACATTGAGTATGCATCAGTTTGAAAGAAAGAAAAAAAAAAATTTTATTTTTCCCTCAGTAAGAATAAACTTAAAAGGACGCATGGCTCACACACACTGGGATTCCCCCCGTTTCTCATTTATGTGCAAATACGCAGACGTTTCCACGCTTCCACCCTAAATGATCAAAAAAAACCCACCCGAGCCAGTTAGGTGTGATAAGAAGGCTTCCATCTGGCTCTCACAAAAGGCGCCAGCTGAGAGCAATAGCCTGCTTCACCGACATGAGATGCACTGTTGTGATAGAAGAGCCTCTTGAATACCGACTACACAGAGTCATCTGTGCGATGTTTTCTTTTAACTCCCTCTGAACCGTCCTGTGCCCGCAAACACGCGATCGCGAACACGCTAAAGCCAGAGGGGGTTGAGCTCAAACGCACAACACTGATATAATTGCTTTTGCGGCCATACGTAACCAGCTGTCCTCGACACTTGCATGATAAAACATCTTCTCGGGTCGAGATGATGGATTCAGCTGATAGCGACAAGGCTCCATACATTCAAATGGGCACATTTAAAACTTCAGCTCTGCGTCTGCGCTGAGATGTGACAGTCATTTTGAAGGATCCGCATCAGTTTTTTTTGGGGTTTTTTTTCCCTCCGTGCGGCTTTTATTTTATTTCCCCCTCTCAATGGAGAGAGGATTACAGCGGCATCACTCAAACCACGTCTCCACTGAAATCCATCCATCAACGCTCTCCCTGAGCAATATTTCTGTATTCCTCCCAAGTGGAAAGATCAAATGTTTGGTACTGCGCAGTGAAATACATTCAGGGGTTCCCAGCCACTTCCACAATCCCTGGTAGAGTTCCTTTTTTTTTCTTCTAAAGCCAATTATTTTACATCAGATCAAAGGCATTTATTTACCATTTGGAGAGGATAAGCTGCTGGTGCACGCCCAAAGAAACGCACACAAGCAGCCTCCATGCCAGCACGCTAACAATTACACCGGAACAGCTACAGTATATAAACTGAAAACACATTTCCATGCAAGGCAAACCCCTCGCTGACTGCTTTTCGCCCAATTAATTCATTGATCTCAACTCTGTCTCTCTCTTTTTCCCCCCTCTCCCACCTTTTTCCTTCTTCTCGCCCGCCCACAGGTGTGAGTGGACAGGACTGGTGAGGTGTCTTCACAGCATGCCACTCGCACAGCAGCATCAAAGGGCCACTGTGCCCACAACAGGCTGGATCCTGTCTTTGGCTCTGTTCCTTGCTCTACAGGTAAAAATTTGTTCCGACAAAATAGCCCCGTCCAGTTTTTTTCTTGCTGAGTAGAGGTGCCCAGGGCTTTTTTCAAATTCATTATTTATTTCCAATCTACTATTTTTGGCAGCCATGTTAATCACTCGACTCTGGGCACAAATCCACTTAAATTCTCTCCTGGCCAGTTTGAGAAGCAGAGACAGGCGCTGATTTAGTTATGTTGTTGCATTCCTGTACATTTTGCATACAAAGTACACCCTCCTAAATATTATGTGCGGTCAAGCTTTCATTTCTCACATTATGCACAATAAAAGCACAGGATTCTCACCAAACAATAGTTGCTGATGTCAAACAGAGGAAGACGAAGGCATTTCTTGTCAGTGACCACTGTCACCAGTAGATTTTATAAGTCACCAATCACCAGTGAGGAAGGAGACTTAGTCTTGAACATGGCTTATGTCCAGAAACCTGTAACCCCACATGCTAGACCTTGCAAGTAATAGTTGGTAAATGTAGATAGGAAGCTACTAAATTGTGCAGTAGGCGATTGTAGAAAAAGATGGATAGTTGAGTGCTTTGGGTCGAGGGGCCTCTAACTCGAGGAACATTGGAATGAGACTCGTTCATTCAGGGGGCAGTGGATTCTTGCAAATACCATTTATAGATTACCAGTTCCATGTACTACTATCAGAAGATGGTGACATTTGCTTTGATCACAATTACCAACTGAATATTTAAGCAAACATAATAATATATGCATTTTGTATCTGAGAACCATGTTTAATCTGTTCCTTACACTTTTACTGTTGGTTTTAGAAAGGCTCAGAGAAGTCGCACACTACCCAAACTCTAAATGCACAGCACCACACATGCCACCGTCCCATGCACATCTCTTCAACATGTGGAGGAATTCAAATCTTGACATACTTGCTGTGTCTACTTACAAAGATCTCAGTTCAGAGAATGGATATCGTGAGTGGTCAATTGCAAAGCAGTGCTAGTTATCAAACACTAATAAGTCTAATAACTTCCTCAATCAGACACATCACCAAAGAAGAAGATGTCATAAATGCAGGACTCGGTCCACTCCATTTTGTCAGCCTCGGACTATATGTTCCACTCATCATTTTTCCCTTGAAATGTCACGATATCCGACGTTAGAAATTGTCTGCACTTTCTGCCAGACGCTGAAAAGAGCACAGTCTGAGAATGCTCAACTGTCCCCACATCCTTTGCGAATGACCTCAGTTTTTAATGTGGAAATACTTTTGTCCGTGTTGCAGCCGGTGAGAAAATCCTTCATATACGGTATATTAGTGTCATCTTGTTTTGTGTCCCCCTGGCTTCTTTTCTTAGCCTCCACTCCATCATTCTGTAAACACAAGATATAAAGGACAAAAGCAGCTGGAAACCCCTGAGTCCAAACCACACGCGCTGTTTTTTGTTTCATAGTGTCTCTCTCTCCAGGGTGCCGCTCACGCTGCTCCATCAGGAGACAACAAGCTGGTTCGTACCACCAGAGTGAGGAGGCAGACCGCGGGGGGCGATCAGGCCGCCTCCGCCTCCTCAGCCAACCAGACACTGCGGGAGCAGCCCGTGGTCTTTAACCACGTCTACAACATCAATGTGCCCTTGGAGTCTCTGTGCTCTGTCGACCTGGACGCCTCTGCGCCTCCTGACCCCGGTGATGGTAAGGGCCTCCGATCGATCGAGTGTTTCGGGTTCAAACTCGCTGCCAACTCTTGTTGTTGTGGAGGCATCTTTCGTTCGCACAGACACACAGACACGCGGCATTTAGAGACCTCTTCTGTTTGATTGAAAGGTTCCCGTGCTGAGTTGGGGTCCAGCCCTTCCATGGAGGGTCCAATGGATCCAGCCGGACCAACAGAATACACAGAGCAGACGATGGATGCTGACAGCCAGGTGGGTGTTTTATTAGAAATATTTTAGTAAACCATAGAGAACGATATTGTAAAGAGAGATGTGAAGAGACTTTTTATGAGTGACTTACTATTTCACATGACACGGAAATTACAACATCTGTTTCATCCCACATTGTTATTTAGATACTGATGTTTATAGGGACATGCTGTTTTACCCAGCAATGTGAATTGAAAGTGATAACCAGATTTATTACAGTACCCAATCTCTTCAGTACCAAACAGTGCGTGATTGTTAAAAGATGACTGTTTTCAATTCAAGACTGTAGCAATCGGTAGTGACCAGATTTCAAGATGGAAAAAGTTCTTATAACATCCATGGAAGGTCATCAATCACCATGGTAGCATCATTAGGTTTGCCCAGGTGTCAAGTTTCTCCAAGATTTGCCTTGCATCACAAAATGTAGGCTGTTGCGCACACACAACAAAAGCCTACACGACACTCTGACAATAATTGGCTCCTCTGTTGTCCATCTATATTATTCAAGCCAATATTTTTCCTACACCACTTGAATTCTCGAACATGAACCCCGGCCTATTTTACTGTAGGTGCGTACGGTTTGCACACATCAGCGCGCCCACCGTTTGCTCTTGCTGTTGGGGAGAGGTGGATAATGCTGCAGGAGAGGGTGCTCTAGGTGTTTTCACACTTGTTATTACACCATGAAAACTGACTCCGGCCTCAGTTTCCATGACAGGCAAAAGCATAAACTTGTAAGTGTTTGATACTTGAAAGGTAGGTCGTGCGTGAAGCATCGCTTCAAAATGAACAAAAACGCACTCTGCGGAATGAATGCTTAAAGAATGCCGTCAGGTGCCACTTTGCATCTCCCAACGAAGCTGTTGTTGCTCCGCAGGTGACGTTCACTCACCGCATCAACATCCCAAAAGCTGCGTGCGGTTGTCCGGGAACAACCGCAATCCAGCAGCTTGCCACCAGGGTGGAGATGCTGGAGAGAGAAGTGTCCCTGCTCAGAGCTCAGTGTGGGTCTGGATGCTGCGGCGAGAGCTCAGCCATGGGTGAGTTAACAGTGACAACAAAGTGTCCGGGTACCACTGGTGGATGTTGTTGTTTTGTGCAAAAAAAAAAAAAGCCATTTTGCCTACAATATTTGAAAAGATATGAAGATAAAAACAACTGTGAGAAAAACAGGCTGATGTGGCAGAAAGAAAAGAGAAACAGACACTATTGGTAAAACAGGCAGAAAAAACTGTTTATGAAACGAATGAAGGAGAGACAGACGGCGGCAGAATATTGATGCTCCAGGGCAACTTTTTTTTTTTTTGTCCTGCTGCAGATTCTCGGTCTAAAAGGTGTGGAGAAACCTTTGCTACTGCTAAAAAATTTTGTTCACTATTCAGGAGATGCTGCCATTATAATATGAGGGGGGCTAAAAGGGATAGAGTTATAGGATATATTATGGGTAAAGGATCTGCTCCATTGACACCGTCACCCCATTCAAATATTTTCTGAAAACGCTCCATCTCGACGGTGAGAATATGATTATCTTCAGAGTCATGATCTGAATCAGAATGAGGACGAAAACGCTCGGCGGAGGAGGACGGTGGCTGGATGGAAATGCACTAAGTGAGATGGGTTCTTATTGATGTCTTGACTAACTGTTTCTCACTTCAAGGCTGCTGAGAGGCCCATGATTTTGGAATTATTATGCCTGAGAATATGTCATTCTTTTCTCCAGGCTTACTGGCGCTCTTATATGAACAGAGCTGTGTAAAAGTCCTCGTGGAAGTACTTTTATTCCACTGATGTTGACGATTCGTCTTCCTGAGTGGTTATATAGAAGCATTTGACTGTCTTCACAGTGCTGGCCTGAGGTCAGCAGCGTGCTAGTTCAGTGGTCTGAGGCATGGGGGCGCTGTTGAGACATTTGGTTGTAACGTTACTGTATGGTGGCCAGACGCAAAAGATGCTGCACTTATTGAATGCCATGCTGCAACTGGCCCGACCGCTCTGATCCAGGTCTCTGTGTCTGATTAAACCACCCGTTGAAACGCATGCTGCTTGTTCCATTCACGTAAAAAATATTCTGTTGCGTAGCTAAACTGTAAACTGGTTGGTAGAAGGTGTTTTTCAGTACAGGAGACAAAATCTCACCACCCAGGGGTGCAGATCCGATGTCAGGATTGGGGGGGACACAAACATGATTTTTTTTTTTTTTTTTTTGCCAGTATGCAACTCATACCATGCAACAAATTGGTAAAGGCTCGCCACATCATTCTGCTTGCTTAACTGCTATATTAGTTAATCATAATTTTAAGGCTTTCTCTTATACTGGGTGAAATGGCCCGTCTACTTTCAGAGGAATCGGTAAAATATGTCATCAGGAAAAGGAACGGAAAAAAACAGAGCTCTGTGGCAGCCACAGGACTGAGAAAACTTGGACCAATCCGCGTCCCTCGGGTCGAGGTAGAGTAATCACTGACGGAGGGGGAGCAGGGGGGAGGAACTTAGAGGAGGTGCTACTTTCAAATCTTGCTAGCTCTCTTCCAACATTACATACTCCAGCTTTAATATTTTCGAAATAATTTACGGTATTTTTATTGGGGGGGGACAATTCATGTTTTCCCCCCCGGGATCTGCACCCATGCCACCACCTTTCTGTTTTTCCTGGGAAACGCAACCAGAAATGAAAAATCCCAAGAAATTCCAAAACTAAAATTCCATTTCTAAAAATAACAAAGCACCTTTTCATCATTTTGACTCAAGCATCATTTTGCCACATACAGTAATACAATATACAATGTATTTATACTTTTGTCCCAGGTCGTTTTGACTTTGTCCCAGGCTGCAGCGGCCACGGCAGCTTCAGCTTCGACCTGTGCGGCTGCATCTGCGAGGAGGGCTGGACCGGCAAGAACTGCTCGGAGCCCCGCTGCCCGGACGACTGCTCCGGCCAGGGCGTGTGCGTCGAGGGCGAGTGCGTGTGCGACCGCGACTTCGGCGGCGACAACTGCTCGGAGCCGCGGTGCCCGTCGGACTGCTCGGGCCGCGGCCTGTGCATCGACGGGGAGTGCGTGTGCGAGGAGTCGTTCACCGGCGAGGACTGCATGGTCGGCAGGTGCCTCAACGACTGCTCGGACCAGGGCCAGTGCGTCAACGGGACGTGCCAGTGTCGGCCCGGCTACGTGGGCGAGGACTGCTCGCTGGTCTACTGCGCCAACAACTGCAGCAACAAGGGAGTCTGCAAGGACGGATTCTGCTCCTGCCAGGACGGCTTTGCGGGAGACGACTGCAACTCTGGTAGGCTATAACGTTTTATCCTCCGTGTCAGTTTGATCCTCAAAAAGTAGTTTGTCTGGCGTTTGTGGTTCAATTCCCAGAGGCAGTAACTCAGGGCAAGTTGTCCTCCCTTAATGCTTGCTGTCAGTGTGAACAGGACCGAGTCGCTCAGAGCAGAAAGAACGGCCCAAACAGATTTGAGGACGTCACCGTGTTGACCCTCAGGAGCAGGAACAGGTACAGTCTGGACCTGCCCTGCATAAGAAGTGCCGGATCGGATAATTGCTGCGCACAGTAAATAGAAACTGACCTGACCTGACTTTTCAAATTAGAGCCACAGCGTTAGATGGAGTGCCTCCATTGCCGAGGCTGATTCTCTGGAATGTGAACGCATTTTCTGGCATCATTACTGAGCTTTACTTGGGTGCAAAAATTGAATGCACGCCTCAGATTACAGTCCAACCCTCTTAAAAAAAAAAAAAGTATCTCGATGTGTCTATATCTCGTCTCAAGTGTGAGGAGAAATAAGAAAATAAAATAAACCTACTCTATGTCTACTCTAAGTTAGAAAATCTAGCTTTGGATGCTCTTACACTGTTAGATGTAATCAATATGTGACACTCAGTACAGTGATGTTTGAAGTGGATTTGTATGGATATGTGTGTAAACACCATCTGTCAAACGATTAGGGCTGCAACTCTGTTCATTAATTTTCTGGCTAACGTCTCAACAACAGTCAAAAAAACAAATCATTTCATTCTCCAGTGACAAAGAAACCACAGAAAAGCAGCTTTTTAGAAAATGCTGAAATGAACATAATGAAAACAATTGTCAAAATTGTGAGGGATGCTTTTTTTTTTTTAAGATTTAAGATGATTAAGATGATTTTAAGATGTTTCATTGACTAAACACTAAATACAAAATGTAACAGAAATTTAAAGTTCCATGTGCCATGCAGTGCTTGCAGACAGATAAAGGCCACAGCAGGGAGTTTCATTCATCAGCATGACTTTAACAAGAATATAGGAGGCAATTCATTAAACCACCTAATGCAGTGTTTGGACAGAAAATTACCCCTCTTTCCTATAATACTTCATGGCACATGGTTGCCTGTCCGAGCCCTAAAGAGCAGGTAGATAAACCTGATTTGTTGAATATATTTATAAATGCAGAGCACTCTCTGTCTCTCTCTGCTATAGCAATTAGCTTTCAGCCCCATAATTTTTTAGTGTACGCACGGCCCTGAAAAACAAACGCCCCTGTGCCTCCAACGCAGGTGGCGGGGCGCGTGACTGGCCGGACAGCAGAAGGTGTAACAGCATTCATTTGTCAAAAGTCACATTCATCCGGGGAGAGAGGTGTCACATTAGCCGCAGCTGAGACAGCCTCTGAGTCATGCTCGCTTTTGTTGGAGCCCGGCTCTCGGCGCCAAAATATCAGATCCTCCTCTGCCATTTCAGGCAGCTGTCAGCGACGTGAAGGATGAGGACGGACAGGGGAGCGGGCAACAGAGAGACGGGGACGGCAAATCATATTACCCAGGCTGATACCTCCTTTCTGCTCTCTCCCATTTAATATCTATACCAAGTGAGGGAGTTCGAATTGCTTATTTCTTTGCAATTAGAGGCTAAAATGGCCAACGCTTGTAGGGGGATAGTTGGCTGAATACAAAACGAAGCAGTTCAATTACCAGAGACCTGTAGGGTGACAGGCTTAAGTGCTTCATGTTATCAAAAGCTGAAGGAACGGGGATGTATTTTTGCCTCAATTATGGTGGCCTATATTTTCCCACTGCAAGAAATAATGGAGGCTGTTGAATTTAAATGGGATGTTTCAGGCGCGAGGTGGGTTACAGTATATCTTTACATTAAAATATATATCCACCCACGAAGAAGAGATCAACTTGTGCTGAGGAGTGGCATTTCATCTCGACAGCAGAGGAGCTCCGCCATCACTTTCGATGAGTCCCGATGTTACGCCGGGAAAGGAGCGGTGACATTCTCGCGTTGTTGACGTCCTTCCGAGTGCAGCGGTGGCGACAACTGACATTTATTTTTCTCAGATAGTTGTGGATCTCAGCGCTGCCGTCATGCAGGGTCTCTTATTCCTGCCAATTTCATTACCTCATTTTATTACCCCATTCTGCTGTATTACATCAATCAAGCCTGACGAAGCAGCACTGCTTTTCTGCTTGCGGCAGGTCGGTCAGTAGTAGCCATTTGAAAACCCACACTATAAAGTGGCTGCCTTGCCATCAGATATATGATTGGGCAGGTGTAACTGTGATGTTAAAGGTCTTTGACAGACATGTGACAATCCATCCCATTGCACGATCGAGCTCAAACCGAAAACCCCTGTGCCATTCATCGTCTGCCTCAGCAGCCTGAGGACACACAGTGTTATCACGGTTGTGACTGAAATTGTGTTGCTGCCTGCAACAAAAGCCCTTCAATAACCAAAACCGTTCTCCCGCCCTGAATAGAAATTGATTCTCTTTTTTCCTGTATGACAAAAGCATCTTTGACAGTATGTATTTTGGAGCTGCCTTTTTGCAAACCAAAAGAGACGTCAGCGTGGATCTGATCTTTAACAAACGTCTGGTGTGCTCTACTTTTTTGGACACTTCAGCAGCGCGAACTGTAGGATAAGACACCAAATTTGCATTTCAGCACAGGAAACCCCACCGGCCTTTTTAAGCATAACTTCAGTTAATTTTCTTTTCACTAATAATAAAACATGGTAGCAATAACAAGTGATGCGGAACGTGCTGGACTTCTTCTTGAATATACTTTACAATAGCTGTGCACTAAGGACACAATCACACCGAGGAGTTGTTTCGTGAAACAGGAGCGTTTTCACCTGAAAAGTTACATTTATTTGAGAGGCTAGAAGCTTGGAGGCGTTCATTTCTAGTCAAAGTGAAAATAAACACCTCAAAACCAATGCGCCGATCTCTGATATCGTCACGAAATTTACCACAAAAGAGCACTACAATTGATATTTTGGGTGAAATGACAAACACGTTATTTCAATTCAAGACATTTCAAGACTATTACAGCTGCGGTGCGGAGCTCATGACTCCACAGCTGTCACATAACCAGGCTTGTACTGTGGTTGGATGAGTAAACACAGACTTATCAGAGGCTGTTGGTTACCAGCTCTGTGATCCTTGTTAGCTAAGATCACCAATGATAGAGATCCAGTCAGACTCTTTTCCTTGCTCTGTGGATCAGAGCAAGGAAAAGAGTCTTGCAAAGTTTGATCCCCATTAAAATGGAAGGAACTACAGGTTTTGGTTTAGTCACTTAAGCAAATTAACACGAGAAATTCCATTACATAAAACAGCCCGAAGGTAAGTTAGCCCTCTGATGATGCACTGACCTCCGTTGTCAGCTGGAGTTTTTACCTATTAAGGTCTTAGTTCAGTAGATACTGCTGTATCTGCCCATGATAGCATACTGATTAGACCTAATGAGACTTAAAGACTCCAGGCGAGATCCTCGAATAACCTTCAGCAAGTTGCCCTTTTGAAACAAACCTTGGGAAAGATACACGCGGAGAAGGTACAAACCCTCCGCATTTGAATTTGTCCGCAGGTGGTATTACAAGTGTGTTTGAAACGTCCCATTCATGGAGACAGGCGTTCGAACGCAGCTAGCAGCGAGGCTATGTTTCTAATGTAAGGCAGCGTGTACACAGCCCCCACTCGGGGCGGGACGCCGAGTTCTTTAAACTGTTCGTCATCCTTTGACCTTGTCGGCAGCCCGAGAGCAAAATGTGCTCCAACTGAAATTAGAATATGAAAGAAGCAAAACAAGGAGACGGAGTCTAGGAACAGAAAACTGCTGCTGAAGTTGGACACTCGCCCAGTCGCCAAAGGTCAGAGACTCTCTTGATACTCTGCAATTGAGAAATGTTTGGAAATTCAGAGGAGTAAACAATTCATCTGCATTCAAATTAGCCGCTCGTTGATGACCTTTCACAAAGCCACAGGAAGGTGAGACACTCCGGCTTTAGTAAAAACTAGCAGATTCTGACCAACTTTTCAAGGGAACCTTTTCCTAAGTGCACACTCGAGAGTTTGCCCTTCCCCTTCTCGGAGAGTTAACGTCTTTACTTTCGAGCCGCTCATCTGTTCAGCCTCCTGCGTGACCTCATTCAATCACTCTCCTCCTATCCCGTGGATTATCGCTCCCTCACTCGATTTGCCATATCCTTCATATACGTGCCGAAGCTCAGTCTAATTGATGAAATAAATCTGGCTAAGTGAACGCTCCGGGACTTGTCCCCGCCGCAGGTTCACTGTTTCCAAAAGAGCAGACTATTGTGCAGCTTGCGCCCATCTGTCGAGTGCGCGAGCAGGGAAACTGGAGCGGCTACCGGAGTGTCCGAGGGGTCCCGGAGGAGGGGGGGGGGGGGACTCGGCGCTGCGCTGTAGAGTCCTGTATCACAGGATGTAGAGATGATGAGGGGGTGAGAGGTTGTTGATCACACCGTCGCGCTCACTGCCCTTTTTCTCCCCTCTCCTGTCTCTCCTTTTCTGTTTCATTCTTATTTAACCACCTCTCTCTTTTAGTTATTTACTCTCCCGGAGCATCTCGTCTAGTCCCCCCCACCCCCATACCTCCTGTCCTCTCTTCTGTTTGTGAATCTATCTCGTCGTTTGTTGCCGTTTCTCCTCCCTTATGTCCTTCACCTGTCTCCTCTCCTCTTCCTCCTAGCCCTTTTTTTTTTTTTTTGGCAGTGGGAGCCGTAAACACTCTTGTTTATGCCTCCACATTTACATTCAGCACCACCCTCTCAGGCTTATGGCTTGACTATCTCCACTTCAGCCAGAATGAATGACAGTGCCTCTCCCTCTCATGTTAACACTCAGCCTCTTTTTGCCACAAGCACCGGCGTCTTTTACGGGGCGCACACACACACACACACACACACACACACACACACACACACACACACACACACACAGTGCAGTCCAGCCTACTTTCACGATTTAAAGATTACGGATGCAGAGACTGTTGTTAGTAAGCTAAATAATGGAAAATGCAGGGATTTTGTGTGCATAAGCGATACGTCTGAGCACTTTGTTTATGATAATCTTAGCATTTACTTGGCCGTCGTTGACCCTGGATGGCACAATCATTCAGTGACTCAAAGGAGAAACGTGTCTTCTGCAGCAGAAATATCTTGGTGAGCCCATGTTTTTGGATGGCTGATTTGAATACTAATGTGGTTAAAAGATCTCGTTCTACATACGGAGCTTTTCATCCAGTCCCAATTCCAAGAGAGTTGAGAGTAAAATGTAAATAAAAACAGAATGCAATGATTTGCAAATCTCATGAACCCATATATTCGAATCTATGTGAAAAATGAATTGGTGCATATAAGATTTACAAAACACTGCATTTTATTTCCAACTCTTTTGGAACTGGGTTGTAGATGTACAGTATATTTAACGCCGCCTCGGCAGCTGGACTCCTGCATCAGTGACACTTTGCACACACAGATGTGACCTCTCTCACGTTGTACCAAACTAACTAATAGGTCTGTTTGAGATGTACTCATGACTCTGTGTGGTAGGGCTTTTTTTTTTTCTTTCTAAATATATACTGAATATGATTGAACCTCACAGAAGGCAACTTGACACCACACAGGCACCAGATTTTGGCTTCTATATCACTCACAAATATTGGACCGTACCAGCGGTTTTTCATGTTCCAGATAAATTACTACTATTCACACCTCAACACCACTGCCAGTCATTTCCCAAAGCGGCGATATTTTCAGTTTTGCAGTATTTTGCCAACTTTCATGTTGAGCTCATAGACCTTAAAACTTAAAATTCTTTTCTTTGCCAGCACGCGTGTACGTCCACAAGTCATATCAGTTATAATTTCTCCTGTGAAAGGATTTGACTATTTTGCTGGCAAAGACGCGCAGTATATTCCTTCTGTGGAGCTCCGTGTTGGATCGGTTGGCAGGAAAGCTGTCCCGCGTACGAGCAAATCTGATTGGACAGATTTTGCTCCTTCTAGCACATCAAAACATTGAGTCTTCAAGGGATTCACAAGTTGGCCAACTTCCATCTGTAAGAGACATCGAAATTATGAATTTGGGAATGAAAAACTTTCTCATGCAAAGTAGAGCAGGTACATTTTTACATTGAAGGTGGACACCACCAACTCTTCTGACATATGCAATATACTAAGACGATGCTCTACATGTGACATAGTGTTGGATTCAGGAAACAAAAACACATAAAAAAAACAAAAGAAGATTTTAAAAAAAGAAGCATTTTTTCCAAACATAATTTTTTGCCTCAACAGTGGCACCGGCCATGAACGTGAAAGTACGAGGGGTGACTGATCGCACTCTTGACCTGGAGTGGGAGGGCTCAGTCGTGCTGACGGATTTCCTCGTGACCTACACCCCAAGCAGCCCCGGAGGTAAATACAGAGTAACATTGCAATATAAGCTCCGCTTGATTCAAAATGTCTTCAATGAATGCACATCCTCTTTTTCTTTTCTATTTTTCAAAGTCCATCCGTGTATCAGTGTATCTTTTCACCCGTCTCTCCGTCAGGTGTCCAATTAGAGATCAGGCTTCCGGGCAATATCACCACCTGCACCATCACAGGCCTGGAGGCGGGCGTGGAGTACAACATCAACGTGTTCGCCGTCATTAACAACAGCATCAGCGTCCCGGCCAGCATCACCGTTTCCACCTGTAAGTGCGGCCCCTCGGCATGTCGTCAAAAATGCTCTTTGCCTTACGCAGTGCTGCACATGCGTCCTCACACGGACACAGCCACTCATGCGCGCGCACACACACATGCACACACACACACAAACCCTGTCTCCCACTTCTTTTTTCTTTTTTCTTTTTTTATTAAATCCTTCCCAAGATGTTTCTCAGTGTCAATAGAGTGGGAACACCACCTGCTCCTCTGTGCCAACTTGTTGTGATTCCTATCTGTAACACCTGCTTGGTGTCACTCACACTCCAGTACACACACGCGCGCACACACTAAATATGAACAGCTTCTGAATGTGTGCCTCCTGGCTAGTGTTAATGCCAGGTCATTGGACCTGACAGAGAAACACTCTTCCATTCTCATCGGAGGTATGCAAACTCACCAACCACCTTAATAACTAATAGCCTGTTTTCAATGGCAAACAGAATACAGTATCCACTCCACATCAGCCGGCTCCATGCACTGTGTTGCCATTCGTTCAGTCGTGAATTATCCTGCATTTCACAGATAAGTGAATTTAATTCCAGTGATTGCTGATTCAGAGTAATAAAGTCAATTCAGGGCAATTAAGCTCGATGCAAACGTTTTTCACTGATTGTATGATTTGTTAGGCTGTCTTTGCTGAACTTAATTATGAAATGTAATATTTGATTATCTGGAGATATTTATGAGGACACAGCTGCTGCAGCACTGCAGGAATCAATGCATATCCAAGTGGAAAGAGTATTCTCATTGTTTCTTAGGAGGCGAATGTTCCTGTTTGAATAAATGTGACATATTTTGATTATTCGCATTTTTAATAAGTCGCGGGCAATCGATAGCTTCAGTGCAACTTTTCTCATGAGCAAAGGAAGAAAATGAGTTGAGACTGAGAGACAGCAGAACGGAAAAACAAATGGAACAGACAAAGGTTCAGCATCGGACCCCCTCAGCAGATGGAGTGGTGATTTATGGGCTGTGTGGGTCACCGAAAAACAATAAGATGTCTCTGGCTACCTCTCCAGATCTCTCCAATCCGGACGGTTTAGTCTTCAAATCCATCACGGAGACGTCAGTGGAGGTCCAGTGGCAGCCGTTCTACTATTCCTTCGATGGCTGGGAGATCAGCTTCATCCCCAAGGTAGAGTAAAGCCGTGTGAACACTCGGAGCTTGTGTGTGTGTGTGTTCACTGTCAGTCCCAGTGTAAGACTGCACCGCAGCATGCTGAGAGACAAGAGCACTGTGTGTGAGAAGAACAGACGGACAGGCATGCCTCCCACACACACACACACACACACACACACAGACACACAGCAGCAGGATTTTTTCTTGCCTTTTTTCCTTGTTGACCGAACAAAATATCCGTGATTGAAAAGAATTGTTTTCAAATCTCACCAACGCCAACCTCTAAATGACTTTGAATTTCTGTGTGGACGCGGGAAGGAAATGATGGATTTAGGTTTTCTTGGGGGTTTGCTCAACTTGAAGCCCATACCAAATTACACAAGCGGATTGTCTTAAGCTTATTGGCTATTAGATGGATGAGCCATTAAACCCTTTTTCCAGAATAACCCTTCGCAAAAAGAAAAAAACCAAAGCAGTGGCCAGGTTCAAAGCCAGAAAGCAAAGATTTTTCTCTCTAATTCCCGCCGTAAACTCAGGTACTCTTTGGCACTCTAATCTCGTGACCCCTCACAGTAATTGGTTTTCTCATTTAAGGTGTTCTCATGGGGAGATGCCCTTTGGTCCTGCCACACTTCAAGCCTCAAATCTTATGTTCAGATGCTCTCTCTGTGTTTATTTCAAGCCCTTTTAAGGATTGAACGTTTCTAATTGAAAAAAGCAATGCTGGGCTCCCTGATTTCATTGTATTGCTTTCAGCCCTCCCTTTCCTTTCTCTTTATATCCACTCTCTCTCTCTTCTTATAGCATTCCCCCCCCCCCCCCCCCCCGCCTGCTCCACCTAATCTCTTGTTTTTGCATTCCATCCACCACCTCTCAGCCAGGATCTCCAACCTTTCACTCTCTGCCCCCGAAGGTACCCTCCATCCCTTGCTCTGTGTCTTCCCCAACTCTCTCTTCCTCTCCCTCCCTCCCTGTACATGTTCTTCTCCTCTATCTTTCCTCGCTTTTCCCTCCCTTGCTCCAGCCACAGGGGAAATCATATTATGAGTTGGCAGTCCCGCCCCCTGTGGATTTAATCCAGCAATGGGGATTGTGAATTTTGACAATCTCGTAATGGAAGGAGGCATGAAAGCTTTGGCCTGTGCGAACAAACACAGAACTCACTACTCTGTAAAAAGGAAATGGAGAGAGCGAGAGAGGGGGAGCGTAGAGACCCGACATTAACACTGTTAGAAACAGCTCCAGTATATATCTGACATTCCAATAACGCACCATACGGCCGGTGTTTTTGTAGCATGTACCTACCACACCATCTAATATGTTATATTTTGAGCTCTTCATAATAAATCGATAAAACTCTAAAGCAATCAGTCAGTCAGTACTGCTGCCAGTAGAGCTGTGCCAGTATTAAATGAGTCATTTTGCATTAGTCCCAGTGGTCTTAGAGTCAATACAGTACTGTATACAGCTATAGAGGTCTTATCAGTAATGATTGAAACAATTTATGTGAGTTTTTCAAAATACTGTAGGACACCAAAACTCTTTTTGTTTGAGAACTGAACAAGCAATTGAAGCACTCTTTTGAGATGAAATTTGCACGTACAGAAGCACACATACAGTATGACCACACACAACAACAAGGGATTCCATAATTGTCAGCATTGTGATTCATGTTGAATACTGTAGGCATCAAATGGTCAAAGCTCAAAGGTCAGGGCACATGATGAGGCTGCAGCATTCTCCATGCATAACCCATTTGTTTATATAATGCCTGCACAAACCTGAACTGATGTTAAATCATGCCCGAGGCTGTAATACTGTTCAAATTGCACTTTGTTACTCACTCCGTCACTCCTGGGTAGAGGAGACAGTGCCAGGCAGATACTATGAACCTGTAAAAATCAATCTCTCTTGCTCATTTTAGCCTCTGAAGCTGCATCTTGTTGAATAAATCAGGTGATTAAGTTGGAGGAATAACGCTTTGCAAACAGCTTGCAAAATGCATACATCCACAAAGTCATATTAGTTACTGTATATAAATGCAGTCCGTTTATAACATTTGCATTTTATATAGCTTCAAATAATGTAAACTTGTATTACAAAAACATTTTTTTATGTTCCTCCGGTTTTATCTTTCCCAGCGCTGAGATGCCTGCCTCTGAGATTTCTGCAGACGACATTTAAGTCTTATAATTATTATTTTGGAGACAAAGTAGTCATAAAAAACGGATGCATTTGCTCTAAAGTTAGAAAGATGTTGTTCATTGCCGCAATACATTTCAAATCCAATATTATTATATTGCGTCCCATGAATAGCAAGAGGATTATTAGAGCCACGGCTTGCCGTTTCTTTGATAGACATATAAAAAGACATGCTGTCTTTCCCGAAAAACTAAATCACCCAAATAAGAAACCAAGAAGCGCAAATGGGCAATCAAACAGTCCCACGTTCTTGTCATCTCAATAAAATGTATCTTCGCCAAGGACCAAAAAAACTCCTTTGTCACACCTCACATAAGAAACCTTGACGACAGAGAGAATGAAGACTAATTATGAGCAACTGACACAGGAGATGGGAGTGGGATACACTGTGATGGTGATTCATTTTGCATAATTTAGCATTGCCTTCATTTAACTGTATTATTATTGAGATTGAACACCAATTGTTATTGCAACATTACCATTGCGCGTTACTGCCCACCCTGGTAATTTAGCTGAGGTGATTAAATGAATTACATCTCTAATTATAGTTTTAATTCAGGAAAGTAGCAAGCTGTTATATGTTCTGTTTTAGCACGAACCTTCATAGCGCAGGCTTTTGGGGATCTCGGAGCAGCAGTAGGTGTAACATCTGTCTGTCGGCAGGAAGTGCATGTGCAACACTGGCTCTCCGAGAACAGCTGGGAATAGCGGGGGCTCCATATGGATGAGTGACAGGCCTTTGGAAATGTACAGAGTGCTGCCTTTGCAGAATATAGCCCAAGAAATATCACGGTAGCATACAGTACATACCCAATTCTGCCAAGCAACACCGTTTGGGAATTTAAAGTGCTAAACCATCCAAAAGTTTACAAATGGGTCTCAAGAAAAGCCTAGAAAGTACACAGTTAAGGAAATATCCTGCATAAAATTTTTACCAGATGAGTCACTGTTTATCTTACTTTTGAGAATAGTCTTTTATCTGCCAGATCTCTTATCACCACTGAGAGGAGAAATTTAAGCTGCAGTAGCTGACATTTACTCAAAATATGCAAAACAGCAGACATGAGTTTCCAGTCTCTTTTCATCACATCACTTTGGTCTCCATTTTTTTCCCCCAGGACAATGATGGAGGGATGACTGCACAACTGCCCAGCACCATCACTTCCTTTGTTCAGACTGGTTTGAGACCAGGGGAGGAGTATACTGTCAACCTGGTGGCACTCCGAGACCAGGGTCGAAGCCAGCCAGTCACTGCGACTGTCACGACATGTATGTATGAAGGGAAACTGCAAAGATCTCATCAGTCATATGAATTGATAAAATATATTCAAAGGACGCTCTTCACTTAGAATTCTTGAATGAGTATACTGACATACTGATTTTCATCCAACCTTTTCTTTTTCTCATGGTCATCTGTCAGACTGATTTGAAATGAGGGTTGGAAAAAGGTGATGGACTTTGGTGCACCAGTCAGGGTTTAGCAATGTTTGAATTAAAATGTCAAACCACACTCAAACAGTCCTTACTCACTCTCAGTAAATAAGAAAAAATGTAATCAGATTGAACTTTGATTGTTGCTCATTAGGTCATAAATGTTTGACGCAATACTAAAGTTGTCTGGAGCTTTAGGTTGAATTTCAAATTTGTCGGATGAGGAGGAAGCACACAGCCAGTCACCAGTCGCATCTATTGATAATACATGTCTAGACTATATAATACGACAAAAAGGGTAATTATAAATAATCACGAGTAGCAATCGTGAGTAGCACTGCAACTAACATTTTTATTAGATTAATTTGTTAATTAAAACTAAGGTTGTTTTGCCCAACCAGCAGTCCAAAATGTGCAATTTGTAATGATTTACACAACAGAGAAACACAGCAAGTCCTCATGTTTGAGAAGCTGGAAGAAGCAAATGTTTGGCATTATTGTTTGATTAAAGGCTTAAACGATTAAGCGATTATTATAACTGTCAACAATTAATTTCCTGTCAGTCTGTCAATGCATCAACTTATCATTTCAGCACCAAATGTAGCATGATTGTAGTATCCCCTGCACTTTGAAGACTGCAACACACACACACACGCTCACCACTAAATATCCTGGCATAAGTGGCGAGTGTCACCTTGACATATTTGTTGGTGTGCTACCATTTATGTCCCTGATGTAAACCTCGCTGAGGTATTGCCCCCGCTCCTCATCCAGCTGACACTACTTGGACAGCTGTAATGGATCCAATTCAAACCTCGTCCATAACAATTCAAGCTCTGATGTCTGCAGTCAAAACACCATCAATTTCCTGTCAAGCCTTTGTTCGTTTCGTGGGTTGTAATTAAGTATCGATTAATAATTCATGGAACTCATTAATTTTTCACGGCGGCCCACTGCAGGACACCTTATTGGATAAAGAAAGAGGAAAAGACAAATTTGAAGTTACTCAATTATTCATAACAAAGATTTATCCTTCCTTGGAGACGGAGGGAACGCGGTGAGGAGTCGGAGGAAAGCCAGAGGGAGAGGACAGCTGATGTGGGATTTAGTCCTCAGCAACTGTCTTGCTCAGGATGTTTTCTAGGAGGAGGCCCAAGGGGCCAATTTCTAATACATCAAGGATTGGGGTGGACCTGCAATATGTCAAGCATGAGCCTGGGACTTATTTAGATCTCAAAAGATTAAGGAAAGATTTTAAAGCAGAGTATGGCCTTATGTTGCTCAGTGTGTGAAGTGTACTGTATCATTTACATAAGTTCTCCCTGGAGCCAGCAGTAGAGAATAATTTGCAGTATAGTATGGTGCGTTCAGTTTAAAATGTGCATGTTGAAATAAGCATGCCGTCATACTGTTCTGGTTCGTTCCTCAAGAGACTGTGCACAAGTGCCATTTCAGTTTTAGCTTTGAGTTCCATTTAAATGGCAGTACAAATCATCAAGTTAAGTGTTCATTTAGAGATCAAAAGCACCTGGTTCCAGGCAACGTTGGAAGCAAGCCATGGCTTTGTGAAAATGAACACATTAATATATGTATAGAGTGCTAATTACGACATTCTTTAACACCCTATTACCTTGACTGAAATTTCTTTATATTCATACCGATGCTTTAGCAATGAGAAGATGTCGAGCCAATGTTTAGTGAGTCCTTGTGCCATCCATCCAAAGTTCCAAGGGAAGGTACCCAGGAGGCATCCTGATCAAATGTCCCAACCACCTCAGCTGGCTCCCTTTGTTGGCAAGGAGCGGTAGCTCTTTACCCTTCCTATAAGGGTGAGCCCAGCCACTGGAGATCAGTGGTTCTCAAAATGTTTTTACATCAAGGACGCCTAAACTGATACAAATTAGAACACGGACGCATTTGTCAAACTTTTGAAACAAACACCAGAAATAAACAAATATTTGTTATGAGACTGAATAACATTACTTTCTTAGTCAATGCACGTTTAAATTAGTGCAAATGGCATGAAATTTTGTAGATTTTATAGATATTTATGGAAAAGGTTTTTAATATTTCTGAAAAATAAATCATATAATTTCTAGAAAAAAGTTGTAAAAAAATGTCTTGAACAAAGGTTTTAAAAATTCTAGAAAAAAAGTGGTAACATTTCAAGAAAAAGTTGGGGACCCCCTCGAAACCTCTCAAGGACCCCTGGGGGTTCGTGGACCCCACTTTGAGAACCACTGCTGTAAATGATGGTTGGGACAATCGACTGGAAAATCAAATGATTTCGGTTTATCACCACCCCCCTTCACCACAATAGTCTGGTCTAACTCTGCATCACTGCTGACTGCGGAGCTCATCCTCCCAGTCCTGATTTTCAAACATTGGGAATCAGCAACCCCATCCGCCATTCCACAGGCACTGTCCCTGACCTCCACATAATATCGAAGCGGTAGCCTATCAATGTCTGGAACCTCAGAGACCTCTGCCACTTTTCACGTAGTCTCTAAAGTCTGCGTTCTCCCCAGAAGGCTTGTTGGGCGGGTTCAGGAGTTCGTCAGCGTTCTCTCTCCACCACACAAACATCACAAATCTGGATCAGCAAGTTCTCCTTTCTTGCTGAACTCAGCCTTCCCTTCCTGAGTCGTCCCACCGTTTCTTAGCAAATAACTCCTCAAGGCCTCAACATGTTTTCAAATGAGACAATCTGAGGAGATTAGAGGTCAGAACTTGTAACTTGTAGATTTCTGGCGCTAACTAGTTACTTAAACACACACACGGGTCACAAGCTGAAAAGACTGGGAACCAATGTGTCAGACTGGGCTTCAAGAAATTGTCAAAATTGACCAAATAATTTTGTGCTAAAATCAAATCATCTGCACATTATTCAGATTATTATATAATTAATGTCCCTACCTGAGAGCAACTAATTCAGGAATTTATATTTTGGTATCCAACCAAATATCATGTGTTCAACTGCCAGTGAACTGTACCCTGACCAAGTCAAAAGGTTGGGCAGCAGTAGACAGCATGGTTGGCATCCAGTGGCTTTGCTTTGTTTGTAATCGCAACAGGACGCTGAATAATTATTTCTTTGTTTCACAGTGATTGATGGGCCCACGCAGCTTATCGTGCGGGACGTGTCAGACACCGTTGCGTTTGTGGAATGGACACCGCCGAAAGCAAAGATTGATCAAATTGTGTTGCGCTACGGCCTGGTGGGAGGAGAGGGTCCACGGACCACCTTCCGCCTCCAGCCCACACTCAGCCAGTACTCCCTGCAGGTCAGTGGTGGTGTGTGCGTGTGTGGAATTCATCATGGGGTCACAGATCTGATCATACAGACACAGTGTGTGTGTGTGCGTGTGCGTGTGTGTCACCTGCCATCTGGGGGCAGAAAAACCAAACCTCGCAGCTTAAACCATTTATCTTTGTGTTGAGAGTTGTCTTTAGGGTTATTACATTGTACTCACAAGTGTAGTGTTGCGTGTGTGTGTGTGAGAGAGAGAGAGAGTGTGTGTGCGTGTATGCTTGTCATGCTTGTTAAATTATCTAATCTCAGGGTCTGCCTGCAGTCTGTGTCTGGAGATAAAACGGAAACAAACAAAAACATCCATGCAAAGGGATTAAACAGACTAAACTGTCCATGTGTGTTTTTTGTTCCACAGGTTCTGCGTCCTGGCTCGCGTTACGAGGTGTCTGTGAGTGGTGTGAGGAAAGGAAATGAGAGCGGCTCCATTTCCACTGAATTTACTACCGGTGAGGTCTGACAGCAAGCAGATGTGGTCATGGTGGTGTGTGTGTGATCCTGTGCCTGCCTCTGAGGATAGAACAGATGACATATGGCCTAATGTATAGCATACTGTTTATCTGTATTGGATGTGGTAGTGAACATCTGTTTATGGTAATTTTTTTGCTCTTGTTTGTGCAGAAGGAAGTATATTATTTGTGGAAACATAATCCTAATTTGTTATGACTGCAAACAACAAGTCATCTTAATCAAATTGACATTTCTTTCGGATACATACACTGATATTTTAATGCAGAGGCATGTGATGTCAGAACTTTGAATTCAAAGTTATTCAAATGAAGCTTGCAGATAACTGCTACCAGGATATAGATTATTGGAAATTGACATGTGTAGGGCTGATGTTGATATACAGTAAAATATATAATTTTGCATGCAGATCAACTGTAATAATTAACAGCTGATGTTTGAATCACTGATGTTTGCGTGTTCACACTCCCTGAGAATTGGTCTCAGTGTCCCCAACATTGTCAGCTTTATCGTTCTTCTCAGAGATCGATGCCCCCAAGAACCTGCGGCTTTTGTCCAAGACCTCCACCACCCTCGAGCTTGAGTGGGATAACAGCGAGGCTGAGGTAATTAGATATGGACTGAATGGCATTAACGGTTCATTTTCATGATTTCTTTTTCACCCATTTTGATTGATTAATGGGTGGGGTATGCATCTTAGGACAATAACATGGTCTGATCATCTAAAAGACACTTTTATATCTTCTTTTGATTTGTTGTCATTTACTCAAGTAATTACACCTAAGTAGAGATTTGTGGTACTTTATTACTTCAGTACTAGGTACTGTAGAGATTCTGTATATAATTTTAATTTAAAATGTTATGCAATTTAATAGATTAAACTACCCTATAGAATATAAGATAGCTAAAATGAGCTCTACATTTGCAAACTACAACAATGCAATGGAAAAACTGTTTACCTGTTTACCTGAGTCTTCAATAATAATCCAGTAATATATATTGGATTATACAGATAAATTATTGTAGAAGGCGTCAAAAGAAGTACTTTACTTTTAATGCTTTCTGTACATTTTGCCAAATATCACTCTGTACATAAGGAACAGTTTCATTGCAGGACTTTTAGAACTTGTGATCGAGTATTTTTATATTCCAATATGCATTACAGAAGGTACTTTTACTTCAGTTAAGGCCGTGAATACATCTTCCCCCACTGCAAGTTATTAACATTAAACTTCCCGTTGTATTTTATTGTGTATATTTTTTTAAATAGGAGCACTGGATGATCCATAAATACTTAATATCTTCTACAGGATCTCCCAGGGCTCACTAACTCCACAATACTGTATACTGTATGGAGCCATCTTCATGCCTGTTAGCACTACAAATGAATTCATCCTCATGATTCTGCAGAGTGTTGACAGAGGGCCAAATATCATACTGGCTCAATGCAAATTCTGTGAACCATCACCATTGCGTGTTTGGGAAAACCTTGTATTTCCTTCATTTCCTCAAAATCCTTCCAAATGTCTCCATGCTATACATGTTTTAATGTAGGTGGAGGGCTACCAGGTGGTGTACAGCACTTTGGCAGGAGACCAGTATGATAAAGTCATTGTACCACGCAATGAGGGAGCCACCACGAAGACCACTCTGACCGGTGAGTGAGGAGCACTGGTGTGTTGTCATTCATTTGTCCATTTGATGCGCTGTCAGTTTTCCGGGGATCATTTATCATCACCATCTGCGGGCGTCTATTGCTCAGAGATGTTTTTTCTGTTAGTATTATCACAGCTCATCTAATGCGTACTGAAGGAGCTGGGAAGTGCCTGTGTGTTTTACATGGCAGGATTATCTCCAGAGCTAACACTTGGTTGATGGGCCACTGATTGTATCTGTAGAAATGCTTGTTGCCCTGCGGGCATATTGAAAGGCTGTCAGAAAGGAGGGGTCAGCCAGGATGTTTTTTTCTGAAAGGCCACAGTGCTGCAAAGGGCACGGCCGGCATAAGAATAGAAGCAAAAGGTCCTCGTGTTATTCTGTTGGGCCATTGCAATCGATGCTGCCTCCGCTCTCATTCCCTCTCCGTCACTTTGGTTCACTCTCTGCCTCACTCTCGCGCTGCTAATAATCTCTGTCACTGTCTCGCTCATTTTCACCGCTCATCTCTTCATCTTTTTCTCCCGTAGCTTGAGCAACTCACTGTGGATGTACTGGATTGATTTGAAACTGATCAATTATGCGTCTTGCGAAAAAAAAAAAAAAAAAAAAAGGCGGATTTCTTCAGAAAACATACTGATGTACATGTAAATCTGCCTAGACCGCATCACAGATGTACAGCTAATTGGGTTGTTATGGAAAAACTCCATCTAACTGACATGTGCTTGTGTGAGACGGAGAGTGTGAAATAAATCCGTGTGATGTTTCCTCTTGCTCCGTTGTGTGTTGAGATTAGTAACTGGTTCTGACTCTGACTTTGCGCCGCAGACCTGCTGCCTGGCACCGAGTACGGCATCGGCATTTCTGCCATGAAAGGTAGCAACCAGAGCACACCTGCGACAATGAACGCCAGGACGGGTGAGTGAATTACTGTTATACTGCTTTGCCAAAAAAAAAAAGATAAAAAGCCATGCATGTAAGACACACTAAGTGAATCACAGCCACATTTCACAGGAAAACTCCGCCTCATGGCAGGCTGGTTGGCCCATTTGTTATTATCCGTGTAGTTCTCTGTTTGAGCCGTTGGTCACTGTCCCTGTTCCAACCATTAAAAGCCATTTGAGTGAAATTAAGCAAATCAAATTTTGGCAGGACGTGTGCTATTTTAGGGACGCGTGTGGCTGTTTTATATTACCCGCTTGGGTCAAAGTTCCCATTAAAGCATTTTAAAGCTGTATTAATGCATACCATTTCGCTAATGGCCCTCTCTTTACCTCAGCGCTTGATCGCCATTAGAATTTTTATTGTGTTTTGAGTTGTTTGGCTGGAAGAAAAAAAAGCACCCCATTTAACCTTCTGTTTGAAATGATGGCGCGTGGACGTGCTTTGCTAATCTTTCCCGTCACATTGACTGTCAAGCACATCTTTCCTCCTGTTGCAATTATTTTAATGGCTGAAGGTATTTTGCACTTTGCAAAATTATGCCTCCATTTTTGTTAAGAACGAGCTCTTTCTACCCCACTATTTCGTGCACTCTCTTTGAACTTTGAAAATGCACCGCAGCAATCACATCGTTCTCAAATAGCTCTGAATAATATGACAACACTTCCTGACTGCCCAGCACACAGCCGTGCTGTTGTTACGGAGTGTGAGTTTCTGAAAGCTGAAAGCATCATTTTCATCAACAGTGACTTTAGCTGAAGTTCCTTCTGCCCCCCCACCCCCAATCCCACCCATCCCATCTCAATTTGACAAGGAGTGCCAGAAACATCAGGGGTTCAGGCAAATAGCACAGTAGAGAATTAGATGAGACTTAAACAGTGATGATTCAGTGGGCAAGTTGGGCCACTGCTGCAGGAAACAAAAGGACAAACATAAGAACAAAGCAAATAGAAAAATAAGAGATACGGAGCGTGGGATCATTCTGTTAATAACTTCCTGGAAGCTGACTGTTAAATTTGAATCAGAAATGGTTCGGCTTTTTATGTCAGTGTTGCACCAAAGAAGGGGCCATACAGTATATAGGTTGGGTTCAAATGTTGCATAGCGTTGAAGAGGTTCTCTGAAATGTTATCAAAATAAAATGTAAATCACCGCAAGTTTCCAGCAACTCAATTTATGCGGGGAAATTTAGGACACAAAACATCGTCCTCCTGTCTGAACTTGAATGAGGACACTTTTCGACACAGACTTCTCCAAACAGCCTGGTCGAGCGACGGCTCGCAGTGGTGAGCGGCTGCACGGTACAAATGCAGAAACATGAGAAGAGAGGACTGTAACATGATGGTGTGTCAGAAGCATCTGCCTTTATTGCCTCTTCTCTTTTCCGATAAGTTGTCTGCCTCAAGTATCTAACACTCATTTGCAATATTTCATCTTTTTGAACAGAATACACCAGGTAGAAAAAAGGAATTACATGAGATTATGGCTTTCGTAGCCAACAGAGAAACCGAGTATTAATCGCATATCAGACATGAAGCTGCACCTGCCACGGTAATGTGTTTTTACGGTAGCCCAACCAAAGGGAGAGAAAAAAGAAAAAAAATTGCTTTTTTTTTTTTCCCTCCAATGTCTGGTGGCTTAGAAATTGTCTTAAGTGACAGGTGCACATGAAGGAAAAAGCACCATAAAGCTAAATATCAAAAGGTAATGTCCCGTGCACGGTCTACACTCGACTCAGTCATTGGCCATTTGTCCCGGATGAGTAGCAACGTCCCTGAAATGCCAGGTCACATGTTAAATTGTCATCAGTAACTCATCGTGCTGGTCCACACCCACTCAGGTGCATTCTCCTTGGTGACGGTGCTAATCTGTCCGTGCCGTGGTCTTGCCTGCTCGGCACTATGCATTTCAACGGCTCCGCGCTTCACTGAAACCGTGCCTCCCCTCTGTCAGGTCTGGACGTGCCCATGGATCTAACGGTGACGGCCTCTACAGACAACACCATCACTCTGGTGTGGGGCGTGGTCCAGGGCCCCATCGACCATTACAAGGTCACTTACACATCCTCTTCTGGCGTCACTACAGAGGTGAGGACCTGTACAGAATGAACATGGAGTGGATAATAGACACAACATAACATAACCGTCACCCTTTTTTTTATACTCCACATAAGTGTACCAACAGTCCTCATGAAGACCAACAAGGTTGTAAACTTTTATAATGACACAGCCTTGAGAAGTCCCATTGAATTTGTCTCCCTGCTGCAGCTGACAGTGCCTAAAGATGTAACCACCACCACTCTGACGGACCTTGAGCCCGGCACCGAGTACACCATCACCGTGGCAGCGAGAAGAGGGCGACAGCAGAGCACTGCAGCGACCATAGACGCCTTCACAGGTCAACAGAGAAGTACAGTTTTTATCAACCCAGAAAACAATGAGCCGTGTTACTTTTGTGCGGCATCATTGTCAGCTGAACACCAGCCGTCCTTTTTCTCGGGTATCAAGGTTGCGGTACGGCATCCGTTAAATCCACTCAATTATCAGACAGAGCTAAGATGGAGTCGCTCCTGAGTGTTTTCTCTGCTCAGATAAAGACATGAAAGATCAGTCCATTACTGCGGAAAGCAAGAGAACGGTTTTAACAACACTAGTGCGTAATGAAGTTGAATGCTGAATTTAATGAACTAAAGTGTTGCAGCAGGTAAGGTGAGTCACGCTTAAAGAAAATGGGGGACCCTAAAAGACTTTGAAGAAGCAATTAGTGGAGGTAAATTATTCAAGTCGGCTAATGAGCTTGTTACAAATGCTCCTAATTGCATGTCTGTTTTGCATCCGAATGTATTTGTGCTGTTGTTTCTTCGGATTCCTTTTCAACATCACAGTCTCTCATTTCTGCTGTCACACTCGGCGCTGTCTGCTTGCGCAGCGCTTCCTCTTTCTCTGTGAAATTCAATCACAACAAAGTTTTCTCTCCTCGAGACTTTTTGTCAATCCGTCTGGCTGTGTGTCGGGTTGCCTGTCAGTCTGTCGGCTCTTTGTTATTTTCACACAATGCCCGACGTGATGTTCAGCTGTCACAAAGGACGGTGTCATAATGACGGGCATGTGCTTACCTGCTGTCAGATTTGTCATTCTTTTCTTCATCATCACCATCGCCTCATCATCTCTTTTCTTCTCTCCGCTCCGTCCGTCGCGGCGGTTGTCACCGTCATAACCCGCCGTCGCCATCATCGAGCTCATCATCGCATTCATCATCTTTTGTTGCGCGCGCCTCCTTTAGTAACACGGCTCTAACCATCTGGAGAGGAGAGACGAGAGAATGATAAAATGACAGATCAAGAGGAATCACAGGAAAAAATAATTAATTACCTGTCATCTTCTCATCCGCCGTTCACTTGGCCATATTGGCAACATCTGTCTGCCTGCGCTCAGGTGAACTCATCATATGGGGGGGGAAAAAATGTGAATAATGTAAAGTTTGATCTTGAACTATGATTGAATGTGAATCCCAGAGTGCATTTTGGGGGAGAACTGGGGGAGTCTGTCCTTCAGTTTGTCTCTTTGTTACTGAATATGAACCCTTACCACTTTCTGTGAGTGCTGATCTGCAAACCTCTTATCATTTATTCATTTATTTATATTGCAGTCAGTACATAACTCAAGACAACGTCAGAGGACTCTCTATTTTGTATTTAATCGTTAAGATTTATGATGCTAACAGCAGCAGTGAGTCTTCTAGTCATCTTATTATCTTATTTTTGTAATTATATTGTAATTTATCCGAGTAATTATGTTTTTGGATGAGTCCGAGATATCCTGCCTGTCTAGTATTGGGCTCCAAACCAGCTGGACACTACATTTCCCACAATGCAACCACTAGTGTACCGTCGTCAGACCTTTCATGTCTGGTAAATGCCCTTTTAAGCTCTGTGACTCCCAGTATGTAGCCCATCTTTCTCTTCTAAATTTAAACTTTCCAAGCCCAAAGATAACACCATCTGGAGTTTTTTTTTTTTGAAACAGAAGACATTGTGCGGCTTTTTTCACAGGCCGAGTGGCACTTCTCATGACTAGTCGAATGACCTTTATCTCTTAAAGTTCACCAACAGCCTCTGTGCTGTGAAATGCCAGAGTGTCATTAAGACCTACAGAAGGTGACTCACCGGGGTTATCATCACACATCACCTGCAATGCTGCCGTGCTAGCTGCTTTTTGCACTGTCTCTATAATCATTATCAACTTCACAAAAAACCACCAGCACGGCCATCACACTACGCTGACACCCGCTCCCTCTTCAAGGGCCATGATTAAAGCCATCTTCTCTCTTTAAAGGAACCATGTGGAGTCAGAGAAGTGTGTGTGTGTGTGTGTGTGTGTGTGTGCGGTGTGCGAGTGCTATCACGCCCACGCACACAATGAGTGTGGGGATATACATTTCTGCTGACTTCACAGGGAAAGTAATGCATGTTGACAGCTGGTGGGGAAAATGCGCAGTAAAAAGCAAGCATTCGCCAATAAAAGAGGAGGAGAACATAAAGGCAGGTCAGTGTGTAAACAACGCGGGTTTCAAGTGATGATTGAATGCGAGGAAAGCTCCATGGGACGCCTTTAATCAGGATGGATCAGAAAAGGAGAAGTCAATGTCACCGCAGCGTCCCTGCTATTTATGCAGCCACACATGGCTAATTAGATTCAAATCGTCTTGCATTTGTTGCTGTGTCAGCTGCTACACTGGTTCATATTCATTACATCATCTCCTGTCCAGATCATACATTTTGACAACAGCATCTGCTATCATCATCATTCCTCCATTTTCTTATTGTGAACAGTCCCATCACATCTTCATCCTTATGGCGGGTAATCTCATTAGTTTCTCTTTTTTATGACCAATTAAATCATTACTTCCGCGTGATTGCGGTCTGCTCCGACGCTCACCTTCCCCATCAAGATTATGCCTAAGGCTAATTTTTTGAACTGTTTAATAAACGATCTGTTACACCATCCAGGACGGCTTCCATCCATCACTGAATTGCTTGTCTGTCATCTCCATAACAGCGGCAGCTGTTTTTTTTGTTCTTTTTTTCTTTTTTTCATCGCTGTTTCCTGCTTGTGGCCAGCTCTTTACCTGTCCTTGAGTACATTGCGGTGACTTTTAAACCCCCCCATTCCTCCAGGAATCAGGCCCGTAACCCACCTCTACCTGTCAGAGGTGACGTCAGACTCGGTCTCGGTGGCCTGGAGCGCCCCGGCGCCACCTGCCGACCTCTTCATCCTGAGCTACAGCTCTGCCGACGGGACCGACACCTCTAAGGTGACACTGGACGGCTCCAAGACGAGATCGCTGGTCCAGGGGCTGCTGCCGTCCACCCCGTACACCGTCAGTCTGATCACAATTCAGGGGGATGTTACCTCTGAGCCCATTACAGCATCACTCACTACAGGTGAGCTGCTTGACACCTCTGGAATGACACAGGTGACATGACCATGAGCAGCATAGTATGTCACGCATCCTTGCTTCATATTACGATTAATGCATGGGCTGCATGGATTATGGATTTTTCCGCACCTAAAAATTTGACATAAAGTCACATTTAAAGGTCCCATATTGTGAAAAACACGTTTTCTCTGGTCTCTACATATATAAACTGGTCCTACCTGAGCCTACCAACGCCCAGAAAGGAGGAAAGCAAATGAGTCCTACATCGTCTCTGCAGCCCACCCACTGGTAAAACAGTGCTCCTATGGGCTGTTCAGATTCACCTCCTTTCGTGATGTAATGAAAGGACTTCTCTGTGTGAAAAACACAGCACAAACTCCATAAAATTAGCATTAACTCTAACAATTAACATTAGCGTATGCTACCGCTAGCGTAAGTGCATCCTCTCCCTGAGAGGGGCGTGCACCATTAACAGACGGAGCTCAGTAGCATTTAAAGGTGCAGGCACAGAAACAGCCTGTTCTCAGTAGAGCTCACTTGAGCGACTTTTAGACAGCTGAAATTCAGGACCACGGATGGGTTTGGGGCAATACATTTCTAATGCAGTGTTGTTGGACCTCTAACAGCTGTGTGAAATTGCTAAAAAAAACAGTATAATATGGGACCTTTAAGACTTCAACAAACAATTATTTACATTGTTGATTAATTTCAGGATTGTTTGGTTGTCAGAAAATTGTGAAACTTGTCCATCACAATCTCCTAAAGGCAGAGGTGAGACATTAAGTTTACCATCACACAAGACAAAAAAAATATAAAATCCTATAACTAGGGAGCTGTAATTAGGTAATGTTTGGTAGTTTTAACTTAAGACAAATTCAAGACAAATGATAATATTAATCAGTTAAATAATTGGAACTGTTTGTCAATCTGTCAACCATCCAATTAATTATCTAATTGTGTCAGCTCTAATCATTTTGATCACACTTATAAATGGGTCGTCCCTGAATCCCATTTAAGATTAAAGAGCAAAAAAAAAAAAAGAGGTTGTGAATAGGAAAGAAAGCATTTTTTGGAAAGAGATGTGGGGAATTGTGAGGTGAGAAAGGAGAAATAATCGAAATGGATACACAAAGCGATTTCAAATTAAATATGTATTTGCAGAAATGCTGTTTGGGCTTTTAATTTCCACAGAACCACAGCACAATGAGTTTTCTAATTAGAGATCTGCCTCGGAGGTTTTTGTTATTTATTAATTTATTTGTCTGCCAGACTTTGAGGCACAGTATCAAAAAAAATACCACCCTGTTGTGTTCTTCTGTGGAATCAGATGGCTGAAGTTTGCCACACAGATGAAATCTGAGTCAAGTCTGCACAGTGATCCGGCGCTGTTTCATATTTATTCTGAACTCATACGGAGCATTTTCGAGAAACCGCTGACTAATGTGCCTCTAATGAAGACAAGGACAAAGAGGGGAAAAGTAAGTGAGGGGGAAGGACAGACAGACGCGCTCAGATTGCTACTGTAACACTTAGTGTGAGAGAAGGAGCCCGCTCTGAGCTGTGCACTGTGCTCTGTTTTTGTGTTGGCCCATTTCAATCGATTCTTTTGCTTTTAGACTTTCCCCCTCTTTTATTTCCTCTTGCTCATTCACAGTATCCCCATCCGCGCTCTCGATTTCTTTTGATCCCAATGTTTTTCTCCCAGCCGCACTACAATGATCCTTCACACCTTTCTTTGTTAATATATTACACAGCATCGCGGCGTAATACTTCATTAATTGGCTTACTGTGAAAAGGAGCTCTCAGAAACATTTCTTTTGATGACGAGCGCGCTATATTCACATCTGCGGAGAGAGCGAATGCAGGGAGGGTAAGTATAATAACCTGCATGAGAGCGAGACAATGGGCAAGGCAGAAAAAGAGGATCTCTGTTTATTCTTTTTTTTTTTTTTCAAATTAGGATGAAAGGATATTCGTCAAAAGAGAAAATAACAGAGGACTGAAGACGAAGAGAAAAGGCGCGAGTCAGCGTCGAACAATGGAGACATTAACTTTGCATCAGTGCCAGAGACACCTGCATGCTGTCATCTGGTTCCTGCGCCAGTTTCACATAATACCTTGGCAGCCTCGAGCGCGCTTCTCTGTCTTTACATTCACCCACACGCAGATAAGCAGATTTCGAGGGTGAAATTGGACGGGGATCCTGAGACAGATGTACAGCATCTCTCACGCCTGTCTCTGCGCCGTGGTAATTCTTCGTGTCCGGCCTTGATCTGGCATGCTCGAATGAGAGACTTTCCTTGTATAATTAGGCGTGCTTTCGCCCTCGGATTTTGCTTCCCCGTGTTTTGACCGCAAGTTTTAGTAGGTGGCTTGGTTCATCAGACCGATGAGACCCGCTGTGCAGCCACGGATCAGCTCAACAGGCGCTTTAATGTAGCTCTGCCCGAGGGCCACCTTCATTTATTAGTTTACACAGTGCAAATTGAATTGTGATCTTCCATGGGGATAAAGTCAATAGGAGTGAATATCTCTGACAGAACTATTCAGTGACTGTTCCTATTTGGACCCTCAGAGTGCTTCACAAGAAAAATAAAGCATTCGCAGCCCCACATTCTCATGTAGCGCCTTTGCCAAAGCAAACATAATTAGCAAGATGTGCATGCATGAATAATCGCGATGTATATAAATGCAATCACGATGTGCCATACAAGTGGAATTTAAATGAGTTCAAGGCCAAAAGTTATAAATTGCTCCCCTCTGCTTGTGAATAATAGCCATTATTCTTCTCAAAGCAGGAAAGAGGGAGTAGAGCAGTTTGCTCACAAGCCTCGCCCGTTTCGCCCCCTTGTTCACACCAAGAGATGGAAGCGATCACTTAATCTCCTCCCTCCTCTCTTTCTTTTTTTTTTGTTGTTTTCTTTTCTCCTCTCTTAACTTTCTTCATCCCTCTCTTTCCTCCTCGAGTAGCCGGGGACGTGTCGCCGGTTTAATTGTGAGCTCGCATTGTTTTCGCCATAACCTTTTCCACGGCAGCTCGATGGTCTCAGGAGACACATAAAACAAATTGTCAGCGGGAGGGGAGAAATCTCCTCTGAGTAAGCCCCGCTCTGTCTCAATGCTAATGCCGCCCATTGTGTTGTTCTAGCCGGATGGAGCTAGATTTCTCCTGGAACACCTTCTCATGGTGTTTATTTATTTCACAAATTTGCATGAAAAGATGCCTGCACTTCCCGGAGACCAAGGACAGGTCTGTTTATGTAAATGTAATTTAGAGATTAAGAGAGATTTAAAAATGGACAAAGCGAGGATTACTGAAGTACTTGGGCGTACAGGGGCACTGATTCTCTTCGATTTTCATGTAAATTCCTGAACTTGCCTCATTATACGCCTCATAATGCGCTCCGATTGTACGCGTGGGGTTCGGAAAGCACTCATCATCTGCAACCTCCGGTCTCCCCATCGTCCTCCATCCCGTGCTGACATCTCCCCCGCAACGCCGTCTCCTCTCCAGGCATGGATCCACCCAAGGAGATGACGGTGTCGGACGTGACCGAGGACGCGGTGACCATCTCTTGGATCAGGCCACTGGCTCCGTTCGAATACTACAAGCTGTCGTACCAGTCAGCCAGAGGTAGCGCACTCTTAACTTGCCGTGGCGTCTTTGATTGCATTATAATAACACGCTATTTATTATATTAGCAGACACGCCAACGCTCTGCATTTTCATGTTACAGTTAAATGAACATGGCATTTGGTGTTGCAGGTCTCTCTGATGTAAGATATTTTGTGGCAGAGAACCTTGTTACACACCCCGCTATATATAATTAATTGTAGCATTTTATCAGTGAATTTTAATTGAATTTTTAATTAAAATGCTGCATTGATTAAATATTTACTCTGTGATGCTAAAAATGCACGCCAGTTGGCCGAGTGGCATTCCCCTCACCCCCATGAAAGAAACACGAGATCAGAGTGACGGCGAGCGGCTCTGATGTCGGGGGCCCCTCTCTCTCTGTGATGTCCTCCCGCAGGTCGAGTGGACAGCGTGGTGATTGACAGCGACGTGACCAACTACACCCTGTCCAGCCTGTTTCCCGCCACGGAGTACGAGATCAGCCTGAACGCCGTCAGGGGGAGTCAGGAGAGCAAAGTGGTCAGCACCTCCGTCTTCACAGGTAGGGGTCGACCGGGGGGGCCGCCATTAAGACGAATTATAGACTCGAAGAGGAGGGAGGAGTGAAGTCTGTCACCATAACGAGGCCCCCGGCGTGCTGCGGCCCCTGTGTCCGTGCCATCCGCGCGCTTGTTTACTGCGGCGTCTCTGCGCCGGCGCATGTCGCGGGCGAACGAATGGCCGGGGCAAATCGTAGACGCGGCGGACGATTGTAGAGGTCTCGACCCGAGCCCGTCTGCCAGCGCCGAGACAGAAAAACAAAGCCCCGCCGCAGTTCGCTTCGTGGGCTCTTCGCCCTCAGACGTACGGACTGAAGCAGCGCTTTGATGAAAAGGCACCACTGTTGTACCGGCAGGAGGTTGCTTTCAGGGGCCGCCCGCTTCTGGGGTTTCTTGAGTTTAATTGCATGTTATAGCCATCCATTGTGTGTGTAGTAGGGGTGTGACGATACACTCAGTTCACGAGACGAGACAAGACACGAGATTTTAAGAAAACTACAATCACAAAATATATGACCGGAACAACAGACTTTAATTTAACCGAGTTGCTCATGGATTTTGAAATGTTTATAATTCTTTACATGCATGATGTAAG
>JBCAUF010000036.1:19723395-19733636 GCA_038406115.1 Haemulon aurolineatum
AGGGGGGAGGGACTTAGAGGAGGTGCGACGTTCAAATCTCGCTAGCTCTCTTGCTAGTTTTCCAACACTGCAGACTACAGCTTCAAGTGCATTGACTTGAGCATTCCTACTTTGCTACTTTATTGGGAGATTGTGCACTTAATTTATTACTTTAGTCACTGGTTATTCTGCATAGTGACCAGATGAATGATATAAAATAAAACCAACAAATAAATGATGCGGTAATAAAATCGATTTAGATAAAACTTTATTGATCCCCTCATGGGAAATTCATAAGCTCCCCAGCAGATAAAATTTTCCATGAGTATTTTTACTTTGAAGACTTTAAGTTCACGTAGATACCAACACTTCTGTAGTTTCTGTACTTATTTATACACTGTGGTATTGCAAATTTCACTTTAAGTGTGAAATCAGAATCTTCCTCCACAACTGTTCAATCCAAACAAAAACACAGTCATGAAAATGGAAATTTGCTCTTTCACTAGGCTCTGCATCAGGCTACCTTTTGGACAAGTTGCTAAACTCCAAGAAGTCGTCCCCCCACTGAATTGTCATTGACATACGAGACAAAACATGCCAATTAGGGAGATTTAGAGCTGCTCCCAGACAGAGCCAGGCTAGCTGACCCCCTCCCTTTGTTTCCAGCCTTTGTGCTAAGCTAAGATAATGACACATTAACAGTACAGACAGGAGAGTGCTTTCTATCCCCCCATCTGACTCACATTGAATTGATAGAAGTGAACTTTGAGAGGCCCTTTGGAAGATTACTGTAGTCTGACTTTCCACACTGAGACATGGAGGCAGGGAGTCACAGCAGGGGAGGGTCTCCTGCTGAGACATCTAAAACCAAACTAATCATTGATCTTCAGCGCTGTGGGATGCAGACATGTGATTGCCGATCTTATGGAAAAGTAGGATTTCTTCGACTTTCAGAATTCTGACGGCAGTTTCCTCAGTAAACTGATTACACATAATTACAAGGACAAATGAAGACAGGCAGGGAAATTATGGTTTTCTCTTTCTACGAAACACGTTCCACCACTCAGGCATGAATGTTAATAATTTTCTAATTCATTACGTCTCACTCGCCTCCTGGCTGCACTCAGTCACCAGCTGACCGTGAGTTACTGATCCTCGGTATCAGTTTTTCAATTCATCATGCGGTATTGTGGGCGTTTTTACATCGCTATGCATTCACAGTATGTGCCGCTGAAGCGCTGGCTGCATTAATGAGATCACTTAGTTATCTGTGAAGGTGTTCACACCTCCGGCTCTTCTCTTCCCAGCACCTGTTTGGCAGAATGTGTGATGCTGACCCTCCGTGCATTTTGACTTCTATCACTTTGAACGGGATCACATTTTCTTTTCGAGGCACTCTGTGAATCAGCTGCAGGTGGCAAAAGGTAGAGAATATAAAATGTATATGTTTAGCTTTTTCCCCCCCCCGCTGTGATCAAAGGGAGCCGAGTCAGGAGGATTTGTCATCTGTTTGAACAGCAAATCTGCCAACATAGGTAGTTTTCTATATGATTGCATCACGTTTTTGATCCCATCCAATTATGCATGACATTGTATATTTAGGACGTATTTTTGTTGTTCCACAGTCGGAAAAATGCTGAGGTGATTCTTTTTTCTTTTCTTTTAATTATATGCCTGGCTGGGCTTTGTTGTTAGCTCTGCATGCATAATTTATCCTGACATATAGAGATGCAATGATAAAGGAGAGCACAACGTGGAGGATGACAGCAAGAGAAATAAAGTTTTCTTTTTTTTAAACTTCGGGGACTCTCATCTTTCTATTTTCAATATAAACCGAAGTCAACAGAGCCTTTGAGATTTGACACAAAGTCATTATCCTAATTTGTGAACATGTCACATATTGCGCAGGCCTCTTCTTTCAGCATGGCCGCCAAGACTCAGACAATGTGCTCACCATAATTCAATATTTATGCAGCCAATGCTTTTATTTTGGATAAACGTGCACCCCAGTGAGAACAAAGCTTGTTATTTTTGCAGGCCGCTAACACACTGGAATTATTGCGACCAAAGGAAATTTGCCCGTGAAATGTGGAAAAAACACACACAAATAAACGTTCACGTTCAGCATGGCGTCTGCTACGCACGGTCCCGCGACTTTCACAACACCAACATCCACTTTCATTGTGCTAAATCACAGGAAATAAGTCGATGAAAAGAGCGTCGGAGGACGGTTTCTTAACTGTGCAAATAAACAAAACTGAAAGCTGCCGAGCCAACGCAATTAATAAGCACCCCTGCCTCTGGTGATCTTCATGAACATGTAATTTTCATCATCGGTTGTGAAGGCCATGGCGGAGCAATCTTTGATGCAAGTAATCAGTTTGGCTTGAGGAGCAATTCATCTTTGACAATATTGAGGCTCTTTGGGAAATTCGTTCCGTCTCACAGATCCCAATTCTTAACCTGCATGAGATGTTCGGCGACGTTGTCAAAGTATTAGCATAACTTCAACCTCGGCATGTAAACAACATATTTGTTTATTTCATTCCTTTAAGGCCTGAGGTGTCTTTGTCAGTGATCCTTCACGGCTTGTCTTCTTTCCGCTGTGATGTGTGAATATGGGGTAGAGGGGTGGAAGGGGGGGGGGGTCTTACATTCGATCAGGAGGTGTATCCAACTGCCTGACAAATCGTTTTTTATCAGCGCCGTGCTTAGCCGAGGTGTGATGAATTGTAAACAACAATCGGCGTGTTGACAGGGTTTTTAACACTTCACACCGGCTCAGCACTCGACCCCATGTGCTCGGGGAAACTGGTACTGCACAGTTGTCACTCCACCTGTACATGATAAGCACATTCAAGTCATTTAGCCTGCTGAATATGTAGTATGGAATATAAATTACGCAGGCCAGCCAGCTGTGGCTCTTGACTTTGTGTTAAGAGATGCAATTTAGAGACAGGTACCGTTTGAAAGTTGTTGAATCAAATGTTACACTGATGCTTTTCTTCTATCCTTCAATAGTAGCTACTTTAAAAGAGATTTAATGTGGCATATGTTACATTTGTATGCTTAGACACAAAAACCACTTGGTTAGCATTCAGGAAACATGGTGTTTCAGCTTTAAATACCTGGTTTTGTCACCACAAACACACCTGGAAATAAATAGCGTGTTGCTTGGCAGTCACCTGGCCCTCCTGTGACGCCACCGTCACCTCCTTCCATAGGCTAATGTGACGATCAGGACATAATCTCAACTGTGTCATTTAAGGAATGTGTATGTCACATACAAATGTTAGGAATCTGTGGTTTGTACAGTAGAAACATAAATGGAACATTTTTTACCCCCAGTGACTGGGCTGATAAAAAAACAGCATAATTCAGACATCAGACGTTACAGATGAAATAGTTTTGGTCCCAAAAGAAGAAGAATTAAAGGATTAAAACTTCCATTTATGATGCATAACAGGAAAATACTGTTATAAATGTTTTTTTCAAATCCCAAATAACCTTGATTATATTTCATTTGTTTTCCACTCCAGAAACGCACAAGTGACCTGAAATCATTACTGAATCGAGACTGTGCAATGGTGCTCTCCAGTTTCTGGAAACCCGTTTTTCTTTTGGCCCTCTGCAGGCGACTCAATGGTTTGATTGAACAGGTTTAAATGTGATTTGTCAGTCCATAGTATGTTCAGCGATTTTTCAGTTGTGCTAACATTGCACCTTAGACCACCCTTTTATTTCTATTTTCAACTTTTAAGAATAGCTTATGCAACACTTGTCAGCTTGTCAAACATGTTATTGTGCACTTTGACACTGAAAAAGGAACCTGTTCTCATTTTATTTTGATGCGATGCTTTCGATTGCTCTTTCCCAATGACTGGTGATTTCTTAGACTCTTTCTGAAGTGTGGCTCAGAGGTATCTTTGTCTCTTTCTGCCCTGTGAAATCATCTGTCTGGTTGAACCATTGTCCAGTACTTTTAAGAGGACTTTCAACAACCTACAGCACGAAAGGCCATTCAGAACTATAGAGTAGTCCTCTCAGCTATTTGACTGTAGCCAATTAAGCTTTTGTGGCAGGCAATTCAAAACTTTGGAGCAGCACTGCACACATGAGGTTCACACGGAAATAAACAAAATGCCTCAAGATGCGGCCGCTGAGGTAAAGGCTGCTGGAATCTATGTGCACATAAATTGGCATTACAGTTGTACATTGGCACTGCAGCGACAGATGTGAGCAGCAGTGTGGGCAGGTTTTGCAACTATATCATTTATGTGTAAAATGTAAATCAAGAGAAAATAAATCAATAAAAAATGTGAATAGTTAATAAGAATCAGTACAGATGTGGGGCGTCCTGGTGGCTGAAAGGTTACAGTGCCACACACCAGTGACTGCAGTGTCCCCGGTTTGTTTCCAGCTGGGGACCTTTGCTGCATTGTCATACCCCCTCTCTGTCTCCTGTCATTTCCTGTCTGCTGTCAAATAAAGGTCAATATTTACACATATTCATTTCACAAAATCTCCCATAGGCCTCCTGCAGCACATGCACAGACCACCAGAAACAGAGTTTTAGTGAACATGCACTTGGTCTGTAATCCAGACTGCCCTAAAACCCAAGAATTCCCACCACGTTATGAGTCAGTGGTGCTTTTTTGTCCTCTCATTTGCTGAGTGACAGTTTTGACAAATAGAAGTTAATTACAGTTCTCTCCTCTATCTGTTCTCTTCTCTTCTCTATCGCTTCCCTTCTCTCTTCTTCTTCTGTCTGGTCAGTACTTCTCTCTTTCCACGGACGGCTCACCCTCCACCCCTTAAAACAAACACTCCCTTGTTGCAACATTACCGAGTTCTCTCATGGAAAAAATACATCACGCTGAACCCGCGGCATAGGAGTCAACCCGAGTGACGCAGGCAGACAAATGTGTATGTCTGCAACCTTATATACTGTACTGTGTACTGTGTATGAGCACTCACAGGAGAGAGAGGGAGAGAGACAGAGAGAGAGAAATAAAAGAGAGCTGTTTATCCTGGCACTGAGAAAACCACTTGCGTCTCAGAGCAATGGCAGGAACCAATCTCCTTAAAGTAATTTGCAATCACTGTGCCTGAAAAGGCCTTTCGCATCAATGAGCTTTTGCGAGACATTTCATTTTAAAGTAAAAAAAACAAACCAAAACAACAAAAAGCTACGCTGGAAAAATTTGCTGTCAAATTTCAGGTAGCGGCTTTGTCACACTCTTATTTGATGAATAAACACTTGAAAAATGTTCTTTTCACTTCTCTGTTTGGCCTTTGAGGAAGAACTGACATCCTGAAGTGGTGCAACGTACTGTAGTTTGGTTAGATCAAATCTGATATCTGTGTTATTTGTGCTGTGTAAAAATGGTTCCCATCAGACAGTGAGTGAGCTGTCACATGAGCTCATAATCTAGTCTCATAATCTACAGATTTTGAGAATTGGGGAACTCTTATGAGATCAGACAGCAAATAGTCATTAGTTCCTGCAAGTACAGTTACTCAATTCAGTATGATGAAACTCTGAACACTGCAGCTGCAGAAAATAAACCAAGGAGTTCAGCCGGTGGAGGAAGACTCAGGAAGGCCACTTATGGAAATAGCACACTGGAAAAATAATCAGTTAAAGGTTAAATTCTACTTGAGCTAAAGGACTCAACAAAATGCGCTTAAAGTCTATTAAGTAAAAGTACTCATTCAGGGTGTTAAATCATAGAGCCTTCAAGGTGCCCAAATCTTTTTTTTTCAATCTTATGCACATAAGATGATACTGTACTGTTATGTGTACTCACAGGTTATTATGGTGCAGCAAGATAAAACGGTGTTTTCTCAGGACTTCGGGGGTCTCCTGTTATTATCTTTTTGTGCAGGGCAGTTTACAACCTCATCAATCTTTTAAGCACAAGATGACCTCACATCAGTATCAGCTTATCTCTGCACTCCAACCTGAGCCGGACTAATATCCGCAAGACAGCTAAAAAAAAAAAAGAAAAAAAAAACACTGGTGAGGGTGTGTGGGACCTTTAATCTTTAATCTAACTCATCAGTTTTTCATAAGCCGTGTATAAAAAAGAGCAACTACATTAGTAACTATACTGGCCTCACTGAATTTCCCCTTTTTTCGCAGTTATCCAGCAAGATGGGCATATCCTTACAGAAACACGAAGTGACGTTGAGACGCTGCATTTGTATGTGCAGTGTGAAACTGAAAAATACACAAATGGCAATAGTTTCTTCACATAAATATTACATAAGCATGTATATAAACTAGGTAAGTATTAAGGTTAATACTAAAGTATCAATGAAATTGAATCCACCTGTTTGCCATATTGAGTACACAAACCAACAAACACCAGCAGAGTTAAATTTCTGAATGCAACACACAATTCACAACATGCACAAGTGCATTATCTTAGGGCTAAAGGCTGTTTAATCTTCACAACTAGCTGCCTATCCAGCAGGGGTAGCTAACAAACACCTAGACAGATTAGTTAAGATAGATCACACCAAAGTGTATGTAAACTCACAGGTGATGCCGTCTCAAGGACTGATGAAAGCAGGATGGCACAGGATGGACTGACATCAGCTTCACTGCAGCACTCATGCCATTTTCAGGCGACTCTGACTGACTTCCTGTCACACAGGAACTAGAGGGCAAATGCCCAAACACTGCACTATGGTGAGTGACCAGCAGGAGTCACTGGAGAACACTGAATAATGAGCAGTTTTCTTGCGAGGTGTTCATATATACTTAAGATATACTGTAGATAGATTCATAATACAAACTCAGAATAGAAACTGAACTCCATCTGCTGATGAACACAGCTTGTAAAAAAAATTATGAGGAAGTTGATGAGTTCACCTGACTGCTCCTCGAGCAGCACCAGCAGGTTGACATGTTTGGCTCGCTTACGATTGGGTGGATCATAATGAAATTTGACAACTAATAACTTCAGTGATCTTTGATCTTTTTATGGTGCCACCATCAGATCAACCAATCAGAACCAGTGACATCTACATCTATCTACTGTGTATATACTTGTTACTGTTGCTGTCTCTCTGCTATACTGGCACAATGAAAACTTTTCTTAAAGGATTTCAGTGGGAGGTGAAGTGGGAAAACACTTGCACTCTAAAGATCAGCTGAAGCTTACGTTTAGCTCCAGCAGTCTACAGTTGCAGTGACATTGTAATAGGAAAGAAAAAAAATATGAAACTATTCTTTAAGAGACCTCTGATGCATGCTGATGTTAGTGCTTAGCTTAAAGCTCAATTGTGCCCAAGTGCAGCCTCACAGACCTGCAGCCTCACAGACCTACGTGGGGACTTGGCAGTGACTCAGTAATATAGCACTCCACTGTTAGCTGAACCTCTCCTGAGGTTTTCACAGTCGACGTCTAACTCAGCTAGGAGATGAAAATATGTGCTCATTCATTATTTCTTAATTTTCCTTGAGGCTCCTGCTGTCCTTGGACGAGGACAATGACTCCACATTACAAAACCTTTATTTATTTTCATTTTAACTGTGCAATGGTGTGGCATGAATAAGAGCAAGAAGCTAATGTTAGTTTGACACATGACTGATGCAATTAGCAAGAAAAAAAGAATCCAATAGAGGGCTTTAATTCCCTCATTTCTGACCTTGGAAATCCTGATTGAGGACTTGTTGGAATATGAAATCTTATGGGCCATGAAGGCTTAAAAAGACATTTCACTGAATGCAAAATTTATGAGGAGCAGGGACTACAAATCAAGTCTGGCAGATTAGCAGAAAGGTTGATTGATGTGCTCCGTCCTTGTCACATCAACCGACAGAGTTTGTAAAATAAGCGTAAAAAAAATTTAATTATGTAATAAAGTCAAAGTCAAAGCAGTATTAATAACCTTTGTCAGCTTTTGAGATCGAAAACAAGAGTTTAGTCATCAAGTTCCCGAGGACGAGGCAAACAAACCTCGTTCTTATTGGCGTTTGATACACATCATGTTGATTGATATGCGCCGTCCCCTGTTGTCTGAATGTAAAGCAGGAGCAACATGGCCATTCGTGACAGCCTTCCATTGTTATTCTCTGGCTTGTCCTACGCGAACTAATGCGATGTGACAGCGTTCGCGGCACAGCAGCTGCTTAATGTGACACAGAAAGCCAGCTTCATAATCAATAAACGCCGGGCACCAACTCACCGTCCACACCTCGTCTTCAAACAAAACACACGAGCCACAAGCTTCTCTTTTTTTTTCTTCTTTTTTCTTTACATTTACGTTATTATGACAATGCTACTATACACACAAGAAAAAAAAAGATGCTACTCAAATTCTTCATAGGACATAAAATAAACAAATATCATACAAATAACCTCGGCTGCTGCCTAAAGGTTAAAAATAGGGTAAAATGATGCAGTAAAAGGAGTAAAAATGGATTTTTTGCCTCCCAATTGAACTCAAATCTACTGTTTCCTGATTCAGAATTGAGGTTACTACCAGAATCAGTGAAACAGGTGTTGTTAAAATTAAAATTTCATCATAATTAATAGACTGAACTCCTTTGGTTCACTTCAAAACAACTCCACGCACTTTTCTGTTCGCCGCCTCCCCACAGTCACACTAAACCTCGGAGTTCCTGGTGAATCTCACCGTGTACAAACAGATAATAAGTTACTATTGCATGTGAGCATTTCCCTTTTTGCCCCAGAAGTGTGCATATTGTCCAAGAGTTGAGACACAAACAGGCTTGTAGATGCGCACAGAAACAACCAGCTCTAGCGTGAAGGCGGGTGAATGGGACCGACGGCGACTCTCGTGGTGTCAGCTGGAGGCGCTCCCTCATTTGCTCGCGAGGTTCGTGGTCCTGCTCTTCTCTCTCGCCACCAACGACCGCCTCCTCCTGCTGGACATGGCCCCCACGGGTCGGATCTTCATCTCGGTGAAGTCGAGGGACGTCAGGTGGCCTTTCCACGGCTTCCAGTTCACTCCCTGACGATAAGAGGATGCAGCGTGAACAGAGATCACGATATGGACGAGGAGACAAGAGGAGGAGATGGTGCGGTTAGAAGAAGAAGGTGAGGGACACGTAGAAGGGAGAGATGGAGTTACAACAGCCTCTTCTGGAGTGATGGACAGGTAGAATGACAAACACTAATAAATACCAGCCTCTGGCTTCATTTCGTGTGAGTACAAACTTGTTTTGACTGTTATTGCATCTCGCCAACAAACATTGTGGGAGACATCTGCAGCGGCAATATTATGGATGAAATCTCGACAAGAGCAGAGATCTCCCCTGGCATTTCCTTCAGTGTCAGTCTCCCTTAGACATAATAACTGTTGTTGTTACCCTATCAGCCTGCTAAAAAACACTTATGGTTTATAGCTGGTGTGAGAAATGTGCTTTCTTATCACTGCTGATGGATTCAGGCCATTTCTGCTCCACCTCAACAGCCCAAAACAAAACAACTAGAAGTGGGCCGGAGTGAAGTTGTCTTTGATTGCTGACCAGGGAACAGCCTCCAGGTCGGCTCACTTTATTTTTTTGTTCTTGTCCTCTTGTGAGAATCAAAAATAAGAACGATGAATTATTTTATCAGGATGGTATTTTCTTTCTCAAAGAAAAAAAACAACAACAACCAAATCCCTAAAACAGCAGAACTCTTCCTTACTTTGTAAGTAAACCTGAGAGCTGAAACCTCCAATACCTGCTGAATTAATCACGAGCAACAGTGACTTTTTTTGAATTGAAAAGAATAAAACAGTTTGGAGATCCACTCGCATTATTATTCAAGAGTATGAACGATCAATATCTAGACCATATGGCTTGACTTAATTCAGCTGATTTAAAAACTGGAAATTTGCATAAAGTTGGAGAATAAACTTGTTAACTGGGAAGAATGGAGTGAGGGTGTGATATCTTAAGGATCCAAAGACTGTTAACTAGCAACATGGATTAGTGTAAATCTGTGCTCACATAATACTGCTGGTGCCACCTATTGGTGTTAAGGCACACTACAGCAGAGGCGTTAACTTAAGTACTTTGTCCTTGATGTTAAACCATCCAGACCTGTGACGATTGGTTAGATTATGTACTGCAGATAGCTAATATTTTATTTTTCATTCTTTTTAAGATATTTTTAAACCCAATTGGCAGATATGACCACTCCAACCCCCCTCCCACACACTCACACACACACACACACACACTTTGTTTGTATCATCCAACACCTCCTTGTTCACTCACCACGCTGTGCCTGCTGTCT
>JBCAUF010000036.1:19735735-19748919 GCA_038406115.1 Haemulon aurolineatum
ACAATCAATAATTCATACCAGCCAGCCGCCTCCTTCAGTGTCCATGTCGCAGTAGGCCTCAATTGGTTTGGAGCGGTCACCGTTGATATAGACGGTGTAGATACCACTCTTCTTATTGCCATTCTTCAGGATCTGAACACAGTCCATGGGGAAGGGGTACAGGAGACCAACTAGCAGAGGGGACAACAAATACCCATGACGCAATATGTAAAGACCATATCAGGAAAGAGCATCACACACTTCATCAGTGGACCTGCAGAAGCCAGGAGTGACTCAGCAGGCAGTCTACAGACCTGTTTTGAAGAAGGTCTGCTCCACCTTGCTCCTCTTGTTGCCCCGGTAGGCAATGATGGTGACGATGTATCTCTTCCCCATCTCCAAACTGGAGGCAGAAAAACGGCTCTCACCGGCACCGAGCTGCTTTTCAACCGTCTGACCGCAATAAACAACAATTACAGTTAATCTTACTGAACATGAATTATTAAGTAGTGTAGCTCTCTCATTAAACGTGTGGCCTTTGATCAAGTTCCGTGCGTGAGTAATCGAGCTGTCTTGAACTTCAATTAGAGACAGGCATTTAACGGCTTCCACAGTTCATATAAAATCTTATAAAGGTACCAGAGAACACATCCATCACCTCATCCATGTGTTTATCAATGTGACCACAAGAGGTCAGCGTTCTACAGAGCTTCAATTGATCATCCACCTTTACTGTAGCCTCCATCAGTGAAAAAACGTTTCCCGGTGGTATTTGCATGCTTGTAAAGACAAAATAGGACTTATACGGCATCGTATAGTTCTGTTTTTGACTACAAGATGCTTCAAGTCACTGCAGCTCTGCTTTCACCCAGTGCAGAACAAAAGGTTTATGCATCCTCCCACGCACTCAAACTCAGCTTTCCATGAGACCGCGTGGTCTTTGTAATTTCATGCAACAGTTGTATAAGACATAAATGCAAATATGTGCTTGTACAGGATGGCTTATATCTGTGTTTACAAACTGTGAGACAAAGAGCCTCTGTTTTGTGAACAGTCGGGACTTTTAGGGCATCACTCTCTCAGTGCACATACAACACTTACAGAATATGTTTTCATGCTTTTATTCTCAGTATGTGATGTCTAAAGAAGTACAGCCCAAACTTTGAGGAGAACCTGTTGGTGGCCACGTACCTCCATGTTGCCGTCCTCATCCCTGTAGGTGAGGATGTAGCCCTCGATGTCAGCGAGAGGAGGGATCCAGGTCAGAACAGCAGACTCCAGCGTCACATCTGTCGCCTTCAGGTCCGTAGGGCCATCGATGTCTGTGGATTGGAGAGTAAATGAGAGTGCACAGCGCAAGAACATGAGTTCTACTGTAAGTCTACTGTGCATCAGGTCTTTGTTGGGTAAGCACAGGATTTTGCTGCTGCTTCCTCTTGATATGTTCACTAAAACTGGGGAGCTCTTCAGAGTAAAATACCTTTTCTCATTCTCACATGTGAATTAAGTATATCTCAAGCACAAACACATAACATAATGGTGCCGTATTCATCCTTTATTCCCTTTGTCTCGCTCAATGATGAGCAAAGCATAAATGTATTTGACACCGCAGCCTCTCTCCACCTGAAGCACGACACCAAAGAAGACTTCCGGCCGCCTGCAGAGTTACAATTTGCCTCTGTAGATAAAGTGGCACTTATCATCTGCCTTACTTAAGTGCTTCTGAGGTTTAAACCGAAACTGGCACTGAAATCATTTGTCTGAAATGGAGATGCGTGCTTTAACAGTGGGAGCCTCCACCTCCCATGGTTCAAGAAATTAGAGGAAGCATATGTCACCATGACGTACAAAATCAACCCGAACAATCTGTTATTTATTCAAGTCAAGAGTCATACTTTCAGTCCTCGCCTTGTGAAAACACTGCCTTCTGTCTGTATTCAGGAATCATCCAATTGTCAGTTTTACGACCGCTGAAAAAATGGAGCGACTTTTCTGGTAATTAAATTGTAATAGGCAAAAACAGTGTGAACAGTGACGCGTTTAGTGGCAGCCTGGGAGCCTGTGAAACGCAGAGATGTTTGAGAGTTTTAACTGACACATTAATGGTGCTTGTTACTAGGTTCAATAAAGTCACAAACGTAATAACACATGCTTTTATGTATCCCAGATGATATCTTTTGACACAATGGCTTTCCTATCTGAACCCGGCACAGCGTTGGTCTGCAGCCACCGATGAGTTACGACGCGACAAGTTTATAATCCAAAAACTCTGCCATTTTCTGCCCAATTGAAAAAGATCCAGCTTTCACTTAGAGGTCCCGGGTGATTTTACAGATCATCTGGCTCACACAAAGATGCCCTTGTTACAACCCGTTCACCATGTGCTGCTGCTGCTATTTTTACCCCACACCAAGTTACCAGGCATGCCCGGTGACCTGGCTCGGCCTGTGGGAGACATTTCCTGCCCAAGCAAAGTTTTGGTGCGTCCTGGTTTTTGAAGTTTAGAGTAAGCACATTTAGACTCTCCAAGAAATTTACAGTTTAGTAAATCAAACTGCAGATGGTATAAGAATGGATTACTGTTTTATGTGTGCATAAATCAATTATTAGATTATTACCATTAAATTGATACATAGCAAAGTAATTTCCAAGATCACTTGGTTTGCAAGCATCTGCAAAATGTGATTAATTATTGTTACTGTTCTTATAGTTTTAGAAATTATAATGAAATATTAAGAATGCCCAATTACAGTCCAGAATGTCACACATGACCCCATGTGAAACATCATACAGCAGATGTATTCCCTGGTCTCTCATTCTAAAACTGTGACCTCTGTGATTTCCAGTGTATCCTTAATAACAAAACATAATAACTAGTAAATAGCAGTATAAATAAATTGAAATCATGACATTTCTTATCGCCTCTCTTGGGATGAAGATACTGTAATTCTTGCAATCTTCATCTGAAAAGTAATGACTTCCCTTCATCAGCACAGGGCACGGCTCTAAGTTACTGCTTCTGCAGAACCAATATTCCCCCGAAACTACGGCCACATGTAGCAGACCCTGACTGACTGGAAATTCATATCAGCAACCTCTGACTAAGGCCTTTGTTTTTACCACTAATACAGCAATAATCTGTCTGAGTTGGTGCATGCAGATTCTGTAAGACAGCTTTGTGCAAAGATCACAGCACTTTCTAAAACGGTGCCACCGCTGTGGAGCTAGTAGGAAAGGTAATTATAACGAAATTTGCATGACCTTTTGGTTGCTTTTGTTTCGTATGTTGCCCATGTAATTGTTCTTCATCAAATTTGCAGTCCTGGTATAAACAGTATATCAAAAATACTGCTTCCTAGATTTAATCCAGTTTTTTTTAATTTGTTTCAGCCTGGATGATGTAAGCATCAATCAACAGACTGGCAATTCTCACATTTGATAAAAAACATCAGATTACGGCCTGCCTTAACTGTAGAAAACTAATTTAGTAAATTTCTCCATATGTATGCTGCTGCTTTATTTGTGTATACCAATATCTTTGTAAAACATTAAGCAGACTGACAAAATATCCTTGATTGGTGTTAAACGATGAATTGGAAACTTTATTATTACCAAGAGAAAACCCTGCCTACTCGCATCGCGTATTAACCTGTCTCAGCTTCTGTCGAAATCTTCCTGGTGGCTTTGCTTCCTTTGATGGCCCAGATGTAGACAGTGTAGAGGACCCCAGGCCTCAGGCCAGTCAGCATGTAAGAGGTGCTGTCAGACCCAACTGGGATTTCCTCACTCGAGCCCTCAGAGGAGCTGTAGGTTAGGACGTAGCCATCAATGTCTGCCTGGACTGGATCCCACGACAGGCTGAAGCTGGACTCTGTTTCATCTCGGGCTAAGAGGTTAGCAGGAGCATCCAGTTCTAGAGGAAGATGTTAGTGGAAGTGGTTAATATACTACTGATGCCGACTACAAGGTGCATTATTTCATTTTTCAGAGGTGAACAAATGAACTCTTCTGGCATGCATTTGGACAAGAATCATGTTTGCCCTCATATATCACATCATAAAAACTCCCTCTGAGATGTGATATATGTTTAAATGTTCCCACTAACTTTGACCCCCTCACAACCCAAATTCCCTTGATATAAAGGACATAAGGACCCAGGCCCAGTAAGCTTGTGAAAGACAGCATGGGATCCCAGAGGTGTCTGTTGCTGCAATTCATCTCAAAGAACACTGACGACTGTCAAAGAGCTTATTTCAAGCATTCAGTACATATAGAGTCACAGTTGTAGCAAAAGCTGAGACACCTCCTGGTTCCTGCAGCTGGGCGAACCTCAGAGCCCGTGTGCATATGATACGGACAGGATGTGACTCTTTGAATGTGCATCAGTCTGAAAGAGAAAAGGCCTGATCTATCCAGCATGTTCAGGGAAAGTGTCTTTTCTCTTGGAGCCTGGTGGACCATAAGATTGGTCAGAACATTGGCCTGCTGGAGTTGCTGGAAACGCCTGGTTTTAATAATTACAATTCTCAACTTCAAACTGAAATTTCCTTGTATCCATTCATAGGTTCTGCACAAAATGGACAAATTCTCTATCATGGTAGCAGCTGTGAAGAGTTGTGGTAAGAAGGTGGAGAGGTCCTGTCATTGTGACACCTCAAGAGCCTGGAAGAGGACAGCTGGAGTGAGGAAGGCTGTCAGATTGAGAAAGGAGTCCTTCAAGGTCTTCCATTCTCCTCTTCTGGTACAAAGGTGTTTTGTCCAGTTTTAGATACGTAGGCAGTTACTCCAAGGATCCCGGTAAATTAGGATTTTACACACGAGTTACGATGGTGAACAACAAAAGACCGATGCAACAATGCAGACATCAAAGTGAAGAGACAGCTGAGGCAAAACAAAGAATATCCTGAGTCTCAATCTTCAATCCATCCGTCATCTGTGGTCACAAACATTGGATAGAGCAGTGCAACTGAAATGATCATATTGTTGGATACAAGAGGCTGAGATGATGTACTCCAACATGTTGGCTGAACTCAGTCTGTGGAACTGATGAAGACTTAATCTGAGAGAATCTAAGAATGGAGCTGCTGCTCTGTCTGAAGAGCAGATAGATTTTGTTTTGGTCACTTGGAAAGAAAGCGCCTGAGTGCCTCCTTATGCACCAGGCATGACCGGCTGAGTGGAGACTGCAGGGCATTCACAGGACATGCACCACTGGGCTGGCATGGGACTGCTCAGGAAAAGCTGGAGTAAGTTATTAGGGAAAAAGGATGTCTGGGCTGCTTTGCTTGCCGTGACCTGCATAAGAAGTTGGCAAGTAGATGGATGAGCTGATGGATGAATACATTGGAAAACTCCTTTAAACAAACAAGCGGATTCTGATTAGTCTACCATGTGAGAACCACATTTTTCTTTTGGGGCTTTACAAGGAAGTCATCTTGTTAAAACAGCTAATTATAGGGTGCCTGAAGAGATGATGTCATAAACTTAAACATGGTCCCACAAACAAATATTTGAGGTGAGTATTTTATTTGAGGCATTGGCTTTAATAGGTCAGGTAATTGGGTTTAACAGAAAATGGTAGATTTGAGACCTGTCTCAGCTTGCGTCGAGATCTTCTTGCTGGCTTTGCTTCCTTTGATGGCCCAGATGTAGACCGTGTAGAAGACCCCTGGCCTCAAACTAGTCAGCATGTAAGTGGTGCTGTCGGGCCCCACTGGGATCTCCCCACTAGAGCCCTCAGAGGAGCTGTAGGTTAAGATGTAACCGTCTATTTCGGCCTGAGCTGGATCCCAAGACACGCTGAAGCTGGAGTCTGTCACGTCTCGAGCTGAAAGGTTATCAGGAGCGTCCAGTTCTAGGGGAAGATGTTAGTGGAGGATATTAATACACTACTGATGCAAACTACAAACTAGAGATTGGCTGTAGCTCAAACAGCTCAATTTAACCCAAGATCTGTTCCCATGACATGCTGGAATTGGACTCACCTTTGGCCAAGAGCTTCATCTACTTCTACAATGTAGAATTATGTTTATTGTAATAAACTAATTCCACAATAGTTGAAAGTTACATCTAACAATCACCTACAGTATTGGTTAGATTCTCATCAAGGAAAATCAAAAGGTTTTACTTGTTAAACATGTTTGTCTTTGAAATATCTTGTAGAAATGTTTTAAGACATGTGAACATGCCAGTGCATGAAGGTGAGCATTTAACCCCACACTTGACATTAGCTGGTCAGGTAATTAAGAGCTTTGGATTTTAACAGAAAATCGTAGATTTGAGACCTGTCTCAGCTTGTGTTGAACTCTTCCTGCTGGCTTTGCTCCCCTTCACGGCCCAGATTTGGACCATGTTGAGGACCCCAGGCCTCAGGCCAGTCAGCATGTATGAAGAACTGTCAGACCCGACTGGGATTTCCTCGCTTGAGCCCTCAGAGGAGCTGTAGGTTAGGACGTAGCCATCAATTTCTGCCTGGGTGTGATCCCAGGACACCCTGAAGCTGGACTCTGTTTCATCTTGGGCCAAGACGTTAGTAGGAGCGTCCAGCTCTGCATGGGGAGTTGAGGTTAGTATGGACTACTAAAGCACATCACTACATCCAGTGCAAATATCACAGCAGCTTCACATGGCCACATCAGAACTATGTAGTCACCGCTTACACACAACCTTCAGTCCATGTGTAAGAGGTTGGAAACATCAAACTTGGATTGAAGTGTTTGGAGGAGTTTGATTGATGTTTATTTGCTTATTTATTTATTTATTTTGGTCTTTTTAAATTTTTTTTGTCAAACTGCTGTTCAACAGATGCTGAAATAATTGAATAATCTCCAAAAAGAATCTGACATGACAATTTATTCTGTTGAGGTTTTGAATCCAAGTTTGATGTCACGTCACATTGGCATGTAAGCTATGAGTACACTATGATCTATGTTAATTAAAGAGCATGCAAACTACTTCACTGTGGCAAACAATAGATGGTCACAGTTAAGAATGATGTTGTGTGACAGAATATCACTTCTAGATGAATCCCAGATGTATCTTCTGTTGTTGTTGCTCTATATCCCTCAAGTTTGTTATAAGACATGTCAGCTTAAAGAGGCACAACCCTTTGATTTTAACTGATGTGTACAGTCTCATTTGTCCTTCATTGGGACAAAATTACAAGTCACTCATTTTATAGTTAATTGAGATCATAACTGCTAACATCACCAGTGAGCAAAGTGAGTTTCAAACCACTGCACATATTTGCCTCCATGTGCACTACTGCTGGTTGATGTATGAGTGGAGTTATTGAAGTTAACATGTCTGCTCCTCTCATCAAAAGGACACCAGGAAATGTCTGAAAACTGAGCCCGAATTAAAGCAAAAAACAAAAATGTGCATAAAAATAGAGACAAAAATGGAAAAAAAGACATCAGGTATATTCAACAAACACAGCAAGTCAAAGTAAACCAGTTTTTACTCGCAAAAAGTTAAAGGAAAGCCTTTCCACTCACACAGTCAAACACACACACACACACACTTACAGAAATCTAATTGTGATAATTATGAATTCAATAAATTATTAATGATAAATTATTCATTAGTAAGTGTGGATTGTGCTGTGTGTGCTGCTTTCATACTGTTTCTGAACATATCGAACATTTCTACCGCTGGTATCGATACAAATGTGAGAACTATCTCTTCCTTTACTGCTGAGGGTGTAAAAGTCCTAAAAGTTTTTGCTCCTGGTGTTCGTCTGAAATTTTAAAGGGATTTGGATTGATGCCAGTCAGCACTCAAAAGCGTTCTTCTGCTGCTTTTCTTCGGAGACACAAAAGCAAGCAGACAGCAACAGCTGCTTAACTTCACAACTGTGAGGACTAAGAGACAGGACAACACAGGAGAAAGAGAATAGCTGGCTTTATTGACTAAGCAAAATTGGCTCTCCTCAAACTTCCTTCAGAAATTCAGCCCCGGGCTAAACTAACCCGCCTTTAAACGAGGTGTCCAGCCTAATTATGTCAAGAAGCTTTTCAGCGAGAGTTTAAGTTTCCCTCTTGGCAGATAGGCAGGGGGGGGTTAGTGCGCTAAGTGCATAATGTCTACTGTGATGCTTTTTACTTCACACCACAAAAGAAAATTGTGTAGAACACCGGCACATGGAGGATCAAAAGGAAATGATTGGTGCGTTGTACATAAGGGCTATTTGAGGTAAGAGCGTCTCACACAAAGCAACTTCGGAAAAAGAGACACTTAACACATTTTTACCTCTGTACACAGGCTGTGAAGGAGAGAGGAAGAAAGGATGCTCATTACCTGGAAACACTTTAGATTTATGAGAATCACAGGTTATTGACATTAAAACCGCAGACCTGTCTTTCCATCGCACATCTACTGCTGTGTTCAAACAAAAAGTGTTAGTAGTTTATCTCTCGTGTCGAACCTCTCTGGAATTCAAAGTTTACCTGTTTCGGCTTCTGTTGAACTCCTCCCGCTGACTTTGTCTCCCTTGAAGGCCCAGATGTAGACTGTGTGGACAACTCCAGGCCTCAAGCCAACAAGCCTGTACGAGGTGCTGTCACGGGCGACGGGGATCTCCCTGCTGGAGCCCGCGGCAGAGGTGTAGCTCAGCATGTAGCCCTCAATTTCTGCCTGGACTGGATCCCACGAAACCGTCGCTGTGTCCTCTGTTACTTTAGTGGTGACCAGGTTGGTGGGAGCATCAATGTCTGAAGGGGAAGAGGTTAACAAAAAGAAGTGAGAAGGTTTCAAGTTGAGCAAGAAGCACAATCCAACTGCACATGGGAAAAAAAGGCGAGAGCAAACTTCGGATAGGGGGAATGTGAGCCATACACCTGGCAGCTATACCTGTCAGTGGAGTACTGGCAAGTAAAGCAGGAGTAAGCAGTGCAATCTGTGAGAGAACGAGTGGGAATTATTCAGAGTTGGCAACTTACTCGACACCCAACAAATGCTCATATCTAAATGACAAAGGCTGTGCATCAGTGTCTTTTATAAGATATGAAGCTAAGCAAAAGTTCAGACAGGAAGACTGGAAGACCGTCTCTCTGAGCTACAGGTTCCTCTGTAGCTCCACCCACTCATTTCCATCTTCATCCAATCACAACCTGACACGCCTCCCTCTAACCAATCACCTGCAAGCCGTCAAATTTAAAAGTGTCCTCTCTCTCCGTTGTCATTTCAGCCCAAGAGTTCCAGCTACGCACCTCCATCCCTTCACTGCCGCTTTCTCGGACCTCAGAGCATCTCCAACCAGTTCCTCCAATCAGATGGCTCCCTCATCAAGTCACCCCTCTTCCTCACCACCACTTCCACATCTAGGCTCTGGGGGATCCTTCCTCACATCGGAAGTTCCTAAACCATGGGCTGCCTCTCCATGGTTATCCACTTTCTGCAAGTCTATCAGCTTTTGTCAATAGATTTATCCTTTTCAATGTCATTCTTCTCTCTTACTTCTGCTAAGTCTGGAAGTCTCTCCTGATTGAAATACTCTCTGTCCATATAGAGTCTGTGTTTGGAGGGCCTTGACAGCGGCACGTGGTGGGAAAGAACATTGGAAGAACTGGAAGTCACGGATTGTTTTTCTTTTTCGATCAGCTAAAGGAGAGCGCACGTGGCGTCGCTATCAATCTTTTGTTTTGCAAAAACAAAAACAACTGACGATGGCAACTGAACCCGAGGAGAATTTGTACCCTGGCTCACGAGGAGATCTCTGCGAAGCTCTTCAAAAGAACATCACCGGCGCGTAACCCAACCCAACCCAACCCGGCCCAACCCGGCGCTCTTGTTCTCTGAGCTCCACAGGATGAGCCGCGGAGGGAAGAGGGGGGACGCGGCACAACACAAGAGCTTCTGTTTTGCGAGGGCGGCGGGCTGGACGAATCACAGGAGACATATGGAGGACGCAGGCGGAGCAGTTGGTGGCGCACGTGTGCGGAATGGATGCGAGGTTCTGCCGAGGGACTCTCGATGACAGTGAGGGGAGAGGGAGCGACGGAGCGGCAGGGAGGGAGGGATGCAGAAAGTAGCGGAGCCACAGAGGCGTACTAAGGGAGACACAGAGGAAGCGAGGGGAAATGTAAAAGCGATCATCATTTAGGTTTATCCCTCTGTGGCAGCGGCTCGGTCGAGGTCAGCCCCGTGTCAGTGCGCCGTCTGCATCATGAAAACTGATTGATGATGCGTCCGGGAGAAGAAAGGAGCCATGCAACTGTCTAACTCCATATCCCCACCGTTTCGTGCCTCCTCTCCTCTCCTGTTGTCACTTTCCCGTCCTTGTGGCTGCGCACTGCTTTGACAGTCTGTCACGAGCTTAACCACAGAAGGAATTTATAATAGCTCCATTTCATTGGGATTGAGTATTTCCTCCAAGGCCTGAAATGAGGGGTCATTCAGTGGTCTAAGTACCTGAAGTGATCACTGCTGAGGGAGCCCAGACTCCATCCACTCATCATGAACAAACACACAGCATGTACTGTAGGTATTCATCTGAAAATCTGCTGCTGTTCCTTTGAATATTACACTGGAGACTATAAAAGCAATCGCTGGCTGTCGTGCACTAAATGAATCTAACATCATCCTGTTTGAGACGTGCATTGTCTGTTCACGACATGCCGCAGGTTCTGCAAGTCTTAACCTTTGTTTCAATGTGTTTCACAGCATGCCGAATGTTCACACACACTGTGTACTTTTCTTTTTCTTTTTTTTTTTTTTACCATCATACCTTATAATTTCACAGCAGAACTGTGTGCGCATGACCAGGCAGTCAAACAGGCAGCATGGGCCACCAGGCATATTGTATTCACATCTTGTAATTTGGCAGCAACTGGGAAGCGGTTGTCACACATACTGGTAGTAATTTAATTCCAGTGGCACTAGCAGTGGTTTTTTAGATTGCACGTGTAATAGTTCAACCAGCCAATTTGCTGCCTGTGCCAAGGCAAAACTTGCACACAACACAGTCAGTCTGAAGAGGATGAGCCCTGATTTGTTCTTTCTTTCTTTTTAATCAAATATCGCCCACTTTTTGTTTGTGGCTCATAACCCAAAAGGATGTTGGGCCACAGATGGCCCTCGTTATTCAACAAAAGTGAATAAAACGAATGGGTTTCAAATGGATTTACCGCAGTCAGACACCTCAAATGAATGAGGAAAGTTAAAAGTGTTTGAGTGTTTGAAGAGCAGGCTGCCGCTTTTTATTTGCCACTAGCTATTATCTTAAATTATTATTTGGTTTGCAACCATAAATAAAGCTTGCATTCAACCACTGCCTAAAAAGTTTTCCTCCTCCTTCTTGGTGTTATTTTGTTTCTCCGCTGTTCCTTCTGCTCTTATAGATGCTATAGCTGCTGTCTTGACTGCCTGATGTATTTTAGATGTTATTAGATCTTTTTTTTCCCTCCCAAGCGAGTTCGCCTTGCATTTGCTCTGAAGTTACACGATGTTGTCGTATGATGGATCGAGTTCCTCCAGACGTTCTAGCCCACTAGCTGCGCAACGACAGAGGCTACCGGGCGAACAGAACTCGAGCTGCGGCCTCGGCCATTTGGAAAACAGCTTATCCATTATGAGTAGCATGTTCAGCGGGGGCATCGACCACAAGGCGCACAGCAACAGGCCGTCTTTCATCATTTACAGCCTCGCAGCCTCACCATGCAGTCAAGGCCATACAGCACGTCTGCGGGTGGAGCAGAGGGAAAATATATGTCAATAGGTGCCGTTGTTTTAGAGACTACTGTATGTCAGGTGTGACATATGTTTTGTTGTGGAGTCCCCTGGCTACGACAGACTTTTTTCATGTTTGTCCGACAATCTTTTTGTACCGTAAGCAGCTCATAACTCTTTATGACAGAACTCATGTGTCTATTTTGCCACATTGAGCCGGCGAGGTTACATACGATGTGGATGATAAGAAGGGCCCCCATTTTGCCCTCATGAATCAACCTCTCATTATCCATTCACTGTGCTACAAGGCAAAGTCTTACAGTCCTGATAAACACACAAGACACCAATAGAGCTCTTTTTTGTGTTTTTAAAATTAAAGGCAAACTACTTTCATCTATCTGATTAGCAGTTTAAAAAGTGATATTTCTATTATGCTGGCACTGTAGCTACTGTTTATCCATATACATTTCAAGAAAATAATTTTGATTAACCACTCTACTTTGCAGTTTTGTACCCTCAGCACCCTCAGCTAGTCAATTCTCAAAAAATACTAAAAACCTTTCAACTTGAATGTGTGTTTTACACAGTAAGCATGCCATTCATCCATACACTCAACCTTGTATCTCTGCATTCTCCTGCCTGCAGCAAAGAGTCAAAGGCATCAGCCCAAGGATTGGTAGGTGATGAGGCACTCCTGTCCTCGACACGTCCTGCAGCTACACGTCTGTCTATGGTATAGGTGTCTGATCCTTTGCAGTTTTATTACAGACCAGAGCAGAAAGCTCCAATCAAGCTTCAACAATAAGCTACTGAGAAACCATTCAGAGAACAGCAATGATACCACCACTTTACTGCCTGTCACTGCATGCACACCACATAGACGTCAGTCACACACAAAGGAGAGCCTTGGCTGAGTACAGCCACACACTGTGTCACAGTGTGTATTCATAACTAAGGGCACATACGGCAGATTATCCTTAAAATGACTCAACAGGTGGAGGGCACACACAGTATCTTGCTTTGCTTATGTTCACACAGGAACATGCCAATATAGTGAACAGAGAAGCAGGGGTTACAGGTCTGATCAGCATCTTTATAAAATGTCCCTTCGCACATTTTCTGGCATACCCACTGCACAGAGCTGTCTCAGGAAACAGTGATGGACAAGTCTGAGCAGACAGGGTACTCCCACTGGACCACACGAGGTGCTACAGTGTGTCCAGATAGCATAAAGACTAAACATTCAACTCCTCCGCCAAAGCCGAGTCCATCTGCTTCTGGTTATACGGGCCCTTGGTGGTGACTTTATTCAATCTGAATCATCAGCAGCAGCGGCAGCCGTGGTATGTTATGTTTATACGCCTTATAATCTTTTGGCAGGTTAGTGACTGTGAAACGTCTGCTCCAAGCAGAGATCCCTTTGGTTCTGGTGTTTTCTCTAAATGTTAGCTGTCATTGATTCATTTTGCTCTGGAATGGATGGCAGTTAAGGGACGCCATACAGCCACCCACAGAATCGCATGCACAGGCACACACAC
>JBCAUF010000036.1:19765767-19785049 GCA_038406115.1 Haemulon aurolineatum
TACACAAAGGATGGATGGACTAATGGGTTAATGGATGATAGAGAAATAGATGGATACTTTGACTGACTGATTGTTGAATAGATGATAGACTTGGACCCTGGATGAATGAATGAGCGGCTGAATGTGTGGGTGCATAGATATATGATGTATGTATGTGTAAAAAGATGGTTGAGAGGATGTATAAATAAATCAATGAATGGGCAGATGGATGGAGGGTTAATTGAATAAATGGACCAATGCATAAATGAATGGACTAATGAATGAAGAAATTAAATTAGGAATGCATTGATAGATGGATGAATCGATACTTGAATGAAAGGATGCATGGGTGAGTGGATAGACTGAAGGGATATATAGGTTGATGATTGGTGGAGGAATGAGTAGAAAGATGACCTATGAATGAATTATTGAATCGATATGTGGATTAATTGATTAATGGGTTAATGGCTGATGGATTAGAGGAAGGATGGATGGATTTATGGATGATGGATGGTTGTAAGAGAGGAAGGATGGATGGATGGATGGATGGATTGAATGACATGTCCTCTAGTATGGTATTCATTGCGTTGGCTACTTTGATATATATTCAAGTAGTTCAAAGATGAATGGAGCAGATGGTGGTTGGACAGGTAAGATTAGGTACCTCTGAATGAAATACTGGATGTATGCTGCATTTAGTGTCTGTCATCATGACAAAAAGCAGCACAGGATGTTTTCATTTGGTTTTTGAGCTTTTCTTGAGAAAGCAGACTAGATTTACTGGATGTTCTCCAGTCGGCCAGTAGCATGAAGATGTTGTATTCTGGTTTGGCATCAGGGTCCACACACATCTATAATCTAAAGGCAGATGACGGTCATCAGACGATATGGATATGACCGCAGGATAAAGCAGGAAAACAGAATGGCTTCAGCCCAGCGGACCCTCTCAGTCAGCACATGGCCCCTCCAGATAGCATTTCAACCTGGCTTTCAAACCCTCTCAAGTAAAATTCAACATGCCCATAAACACAGTCAAAAATTCTTTCCTGACAATAACTTCTCTATGTTAAAGCAAAGCTATGTCGATGGGCCTGTAAAATGTTTGTTGACTACCTGTTCACTCTTTTATAGGGAGAAAGAAGTTCATGGGAGTCTACCCATGTGTGTACAGTATGTGTGTGAAACCTGTCATTTACAGCTTACAGAGATGAGGGGGTATTTCCTCAAAAGGCAACAGCAGCAACTTAATCACCTTGAGACAATACTGTCTGGATCCACAGACACCTTTCACTGAAGGCCTCCTGACAAGCTGTGGGGATGTGTGTGTGTGTGTGTGTGTTCTCAGTGCTTCAGAAACAGTGAATGCACAAAACATTGGGGTAAACAGAGAAAGGGAGGGGGCGACCACCAGCGAAACGAAGACAAACAGCTGTAGGAAAAAAAAAACAGAGAGACGGGCAGAAGGAGGAGACGTGGTCATTCTGTGCACATTGGCTGTATCCTCTCTGGAGAGCCATTAAGCTTCAGACAAAAGGCCAACTGTTTCAGCAGGTTGCAACTCAAGACAAATCTCACTGGACCAAGCCTACAAGCCAGAGGATGATGAGTCGAGAGGGTTTTAAATGACGTGCAGGAAGATTTAGCTTTTATGTGCGGTTGCAAGCCCGTGGACTCTCCTCTCCTTTTCCTCTTTTCCTTCCTTCGCAGCAGCTTGCAGACAGAGCGGGGAAAGTAAAATGAATAAAACGAAGCTGAAAGCAATTATCGTCTGAGGGCAGAGCTCATATCTTCATGATTCTGTCTGCCTCCTGCTGCCATACAGACCGCAAGTAGACCTCGATAAGAACCCTGCTTCATCAGAGCCATAGAGGCTCCATTCCCCTTAGTGGGGCTGTCAGATGAAAACCTACCCGACTGAAAAGATAGAAAAAGAACACAACCCAAGCATTATTAAAACAGCCTAAGTTCTAGAAGGAGATAAGTTTTTGAAATAATAAAAATGTGTTTTGAGTAGCTTTCATGTGCCCAGGGGTCATTTTCAATCAGCGAGAGTAAATGAAAAAACTCAACTGGAGTCGTGAGGTCTCCATGAAAAAGTCACGTTATGCAATCTGAACACTTTTTATAAGCCACCCACTCAGGGCTGTCTCTCTCTTTCTTTCTCTCTCTCTCTCTCTTTCTCTCCTCCTCCTCTCTTTGTCTTCCTCTCTCTATCATTTTGCATGGCCGAGGGCCCACATCTGTAGCTCATTTTGCGAAGGCTTCTGTGTATTCCCTGAGCCAGCACAGTAGCATTAAAGGTAAATCTACTGGATCGACAGCCCTCTGAGAATATCTATCACCCCAGCACATGGTTATTATAAATATTTATGTTGTTATCATGAAGGAAAATGAGTGCTGGCAGCTTTATTGAGAGACAATACAGGATTATCTAAAATACGATGTGGATACACAAATCGTAAATATACCTTTTGCAGAAATTAAAGGCTGTCACAGCTGCTTCAAAGGGAAAATAACCTTGATTTATGTAATATTATCAAGTTAGCTTTGAAGTGAACCAAATGATTTAAAATAATACTTTTAAAATATTTCATTTCCAATTTCTTTATTATTATACTACATGAGGGTTCACAATTGCAAGTGAAAGTTATGCTTTCAGTATGTTACTTTTGTAAAAGTGCTCATTACATAGAATGGTGCCTGTCATATATTATTTGTGATGCATTAACACCGTAGTGGTGCTTTAATGTTGACTTGACTTGGTCGAACAACGTACCATATTTTATAAAATGGTTTCATGTTTTGCAAAGTAGATTCCCCATTTGCATAAGTAGCACAAGTGACATCTATAGCTAGTAAATAAATGTAGTGAATTAAGAAGTACAATATTTACCTTTTGTATAGAAGGAATAGATGTATAAAGTATCATTGAAGTACAAATATTCAAAAAGTACCAAAAATGTATAGGATGCCTGACTACAATACTTGAGTAAATGTGCTTAGTCACTTTTCTCACTGGAACAACATACAGCACACAGAGGAATAAGTCACTTAATAGCTCTACACTGAGCATCAACACTTCACAAAACTTCATTCAATGTCAGACCTCATCACATATCAATATTTATCACCGACCAAGTTCTCCACAACTTTCTTCTGGACAAAGTGCCGCTGTGCAAATACAGACTAACATAAGAACAGCTTTAGTCCCGGAACTCTTGATAAATTCCAGGTGTCAAGTTAAACTGAGGGCAGTTTGGATGGATGGAGAGAAGGGGAGATGCAGGCAGAGAGAAAGAGCGCCAAAAAGTTAAGAAAACATGTAACTGGTCCCCATGGGATTGTATAGAAATAAACAAGAGCGCTCCCCGGACATCAAATTAACTCTTGTTAGTCATTGAAAATTACTTCCATTTGTCTACTACCTGTTTAGAAATGTCACAGAGTAAATTACTCATATTGAACTGAACAAAACCAATATGAAATAACCACTCACCTGCAAGTTAATTGGACTAATGATGGCCAACTAAATTTGTTGATAAAAATTAAACAACAAATTAAATTCTATGTTTAAAAGATGACAAAATGAAAACGTTGCCTTACCCTTGAGGATTGTCTTTAACTCTCCTCCTTTACTCTCTTTCTTTCTCTCTCTTCTCTGAAGGACTGGACGTCACCAAGCCTCTCTCTGTGCCACCTGTTGACAGGCCCGGGCCAATGATTCAAAGAGGTCTATGCTTGCCCGTGACTTTTGCTCTCTCCCTCCCTCTTCAATTGTTAAAAATCTCTCCCAAAATGCCTATAGGCCAATGGGCAGTTAGGCAGTTAGTTTGGGAGTGTCTCCTCTCCTCCTCTCCTCCTCTCCCCAAGTGATTGAATGAAAAGGGAGGAGGGGAAGAGGAGGAGAGAGGGAAGGGGCACCATTTACAACCCCCCCCCCCCCCAAAATGAATCACTGTGAACGTGCGTCTTACCTCGCTATTTCATCTTCTCACATTTTTCATTTTTTAATAACTGTGTTTTTTAAATCCCTGTGTGTGTGTGGTTACAGTAGCAGAGGAGGTTGAAATTAATCTCTTTAGCAGAGGTAGTCGGGCCTTAAACGCCTCAGTAACTGGATAAAGGTTGGATTCAATGGCGTGAGATCGATGCCAAGAAAAACGCAGAGTGGGATTAGGATAGAAGGAACCGCTGGGGAGAGGTTATATTTGACAAAATGCATTTTAAAAGTCAAAACTGTGCACAACAATAGACAAGAAGACTTGAAAAAAAAGGCGAATGACGCGGACACAGCGGTGGTATGCAGATCGTATTAAAGATGAAGTAAAAAAAGAGGCAATTCTTGGAACAAAACATTCTGGGGATATGAGCTCTTTTCTCAAGCCTTCATTGTTGGTCAGATGATTGGCAGAGAGACACCAAAAAGTCTTGATTTGATTTGACATTTACGCACAATTTTCCCCGAAATGTTTCCCAGGTTATTTGTGTGAAACCAGGCCCCCGCTGAGCACGCTGCAAAAGCACATAGCAGGCTAACTCCTTCAAGCCGACGGAGAGAACCACAAGCGATCAAAAACTAACCCCCACAGACTGCGTTAAGACCAACGTAAAGCGTACGAAGAATTAATATTCTGTTTCAGTTTGTGCAAGCGTACAAACGAGGAGACAACACACACATCAGCGTCCACCATGACCATTACCGAAGACCCCAGGTGTCAAGGTTGGCAATACTTTAAGCTGACAGCGGCCTTTTGTCTCTAAATATATGAGTAAGGTTTCGAGTTTCTGCGGGAACACAGAGGACGGTGGAATTGTTCAAGTGAAACTGGAGATGAAGCTGAGGGGCAGGTGTGGTTGTTCATATAGAACAAATGCTGTTTGAATGTTTAATTGCGCTGTTTGAAATGCAGTTGGACAGCTATAGCTAGTTTTTGGTCCATCTGTGCTTTTACTCCTATCTGATAAGACACTTGGCACCACAACATGGCACTTAGCCCGCTGGAGAGCGATTACAAAGATATGAAGACCACAGACAGTCTGTCATGAAGACTGAGCTGTAGCAGTAGCTGGATATTTCAGAACCTACAGGCCAGAAATACAAGTAAATGCAAACTAGTTTACTTAGAGAAACTTTTTTTAATGGTTTTGGAGAACCCTGTGGATGAAGGCGGTATGTACAAACTGCTTTCAGCAGCTAACAGATTGGCTGCTTGGGACGGGCAATTTCACTGAAAATTATTTAAGTCTTCACAATTGTTGGTTGTTGCTAAAAACTCTTGTTTGCCTGCATTTAAAGTTTGATATTGATCATTATCAAATTAATCAATTTGGCCTCTTGGTTGCAGCAACAAGCTATAATCATAATCATTTTCACTTTATCAAGTTGATATGGCTAACTTTTGAGTTTAGTTTCTGTCCACAGTGAGTTTACCAAAGCTTTTTATGATTAAAAAAAGCCATAGGATTGAGTCAAACAGTGGACAGGAAAACTGGTCAGCTTGTCAATTCAAATGACTCGCTTTATATTACACATGATCATTTGATCCATCGTAAATGTGACAATATTTACCAGGGCTGCTTTCAGGTGCAGCCATCATAATTTTTGTGCATTGAGGATACAGTGGTGATGATGGGAAAGTTATGGATGGATTATGTGTTCTTTTGAAAAAGCATATTTGCCAGTTTTTAGAAAAAAAGAACTGAGGGGCAACATAACTCTTGAAAGATAATATCTGTCATTCTGTAGCTGTGTTTGTTGCGTTTTTTGGTAGTAAAGTGCTCCTTGGACCGGAGACGTAGATGAATGAATCTCTGGGTGCTCCATAATGATAGAGTCATTACAGAGGGTTGAAACTTCCTCTGGAAGTCAAAATGTAACCTTGGAACATCAGTGCGTGTAATGTTCAGCCTCAGATCTGGTCCTGCAGCTGAGCTTTCTACCCATCTTGCTAATTTCCATTATCAGAGAGCTATGAAACTGGGACACTTTCAATTATACTATGTCAAGAGAACAAAGACTACAAAGATTAATTAAGTTGCCTTGAATTTTATTTCATCCCAGAGATTCTTTTTAACAAGTACAAAGCTCTTCAGTCTTTGACATTAGAAAGAGAAATCTGGAGATGTAAATCTGGAGCTGTACTAATTAACACTGTCAGGGTGGAGGATACAATCACCTAGAATCAGATTTTTAGGGGAAAAAAGGAGAAGAAAAGGAGATGATCTGATATTCCCATTAACAGATCTTAACAAAAGACATTTTCCCTTGCCATGTTGGGTATACTTCCAAAATCAGTACATGAAGAGTAACCTCACATGACAGCAGATTTTAAAAACACCGCTGCCATGTTTTTCTCAGGTCCATAGACCTGCTCCACCTCCAGAGTCTCCAGGGAGTGAACACTACATGCAATAGACAGAGGTATACTTGCACACAGCAAATGTTTTGTTCATGGCCGGCATGTCTTTTAGTCAATACTTGTGTCCTTCATGTCCGTGTGTATCAGTGTAGAAAGTGGACTGTTAGTTATTACTTATCTGAGATCAACTTCAAATGTTTGGACCCAATAAGTGGACACAGGCAAACCGATTCTGAATCAGCACAGAGGAATGCAGTAACACACACACACACACACACACACACACACACACACACACACACAGACTGACCTGCCACTCAAATAGCAATGCTGTCAACATGTTTGTCACAAATGTCAACAAGTATAAAGATTCTATTTCTGCTGACAACTTGTCCACAAGTGCTTTTACTAATTTTGGGAACATTTGGTACGATATTTTTCCGTTGGCTCTCTGTGGTTTGCTTGCAAACACTGATCAATCCCAACCTTAAAAACATCATGCCGATGGAATCATAACTCTCTGCAGTTAGTTGCAGTTGGTCAGTCACTAGTTGCTACGCATGAAATTATATTAAAAAAAATTGTTTTGTGTTTAAATAAAGATCAAGCTAAATTATCCCATGCCTCTATCCTTCACGGCACAATGTGTTGATTGTTCTTATCAAAACAAGAGAACACTTCTGCCTCAGTGAACATGAAGAACACACAGAATGTCAAATCAGCACAATGGACTCCATCCATGCACTGGTCTGTTGCTCGGACATGCTGCGTGTGGGAGGTGATGACATTCACAGCGCTTCATGGGACAATGAGAAAATATTCCATGCATGTCGCTATACTTTCGGGGAAACGCGACTGTTTCTCATTGTGAGTGCTTGTTGGTCTCAGCCCAGTGCCGGGAAGACGTGCCCCACACCAGCAGCAGATGTAACTGAACTTCTTCACAGCAGGGTGAATTTTATATTATGTTTCCTTTAATGTGATGCATGTCTGCGCTCTGTTTCCGTTCTCTGGGAAAAAGACGCTCTCTGAGCTCCTATTAGACGTGCCCACACACCTTCGAATTTCCCGTCAATTCATCCTGGCTCATTCTCTGTCCGACTGTAAATTGAAAGATGCTGAATGAAGGTGCTTTTGACATCAAAATGCACACCATGACAAGCTGAAAGGTCAGCCAAGTCACTGTAAATCGCACTGATTTGGCCTGCACTTCGGAAGCAGGTGCTGATTTCAATCATCTTCATCAGTCAGTTTGTTTTACTGTCATTTGCTGCCTCGGAGCCCTCATTAAAGCAAAGTTATGGCTGTCAACAGATGGGGCAGAGGTGAATCTGGCTCCAGTGAGGGAGTCTTCCGCTCCCCTGTAAACACCTCCTCCTTCACTACGTATCAGCAGCCTGTCTTGTTTTTTTATTACGCACTTGCTGTCATATGCCGGATGAAAAAAAAAATCCCCAAATGAATTAATACTTCCAGGAATAAAACTGGTAATAAATAGTGACAGATTTACAATGCACAAAATTAGAAAAATGTCTGGAAATCACTGGTGGGCTGCGCAATAACAATAAAACTACATTACAATAAATTTTCTTGTTTCGGCTTCTCTTGGTGACAGTGGGAAAAATTGGCTCTGACACCACTTAAGCATCTGCTTTTCAATTATGCTGGGATCTGGTTGGCTGTGGTTTGGTGCGCTTTTTTCTCATGCTATTGACTTCAAACACTCAAGCTTCAAAAACAAGGACAGTGACCACCCCGAGGAGATCATCATCACGAAGACAGAAATGCGCTGTCAATGAAAGCATGACACTGCAGATTTCTCCGACTATATTACATAATCAAGTTTTTTTCCCTAATCAGTTATTCGAAGCTGACATTTAATGAGAGACTGACTTCAGTTCAATCCATTTTAGATGTTATCTTTGGGCATTGTCACCAGTTGGTTGCCATGCTACAGTTTTAAAAGCATCCCGCAAAGCTGAGTTATTAATAGTTATCAATATGCCACATTCCTGAAGTTACAAGAGGTGAGAGAGACAGCATGTCACTGCTGTTTATCAAATTATTCTTTTAGTTTATTTAAAAATGTACAGTTCCTTCTTGTCACCTAATCACATGGCTTTTATCAGCAATTCATGATGACAGGTACTAATGAATATGAGTTTTTGATAGGACTACTGGAGCGATGAGCCTTACTGACATACCTCGATCTTCCCTGCTGACACATTCTCTTTAGCACATGTTAGATCTGAATGCTTTCCTAAATAGGGAAGGCAATGTATTATCCATTCCTGTACGCCCGCTATCATCTTGTTTCTCCTCCGTGCCAAGATAAAAAGCAGCCCTCCTGATGCTCATGTATTTATAGCTACTATAACCATAGGTGAGAACTTGCAAGCGTTGTTTACAAGAGGAATTTAAGCTGCCTAATGTTCTACCATAATTAACATGAAACTTGGAAGATAACCAGCTAAAATCAAACATATTATTAACTGAGCTCATTACTGCACAAGTTTATTACTGGTTGCATTTTTAAACATATTTGTTTTGATTACAAACTTTACTAATTAGAATGAAAGTTTTCAACTTTTTCTTACGAATATCTGTATTTTTTACAGCCAGGCGCAGCTGTGTCTGCTGTCAAGCCCTGGATTATGGCACTCACAAACAAAACACCAAATTGAATCTTTGCAGTTCATTAAGTTAGACATTTGTAAACCACACAGACGCCTGAAATAAGTGCTGACATACCCTACTTTAATTGATATGACTGACTCATTTCTGTGTCTGATCTTTTATAAAAAGATTGATAGCACTGTTGTGTATGTATGGCAAATAGCTGTGAATCTACAGCCAGCTTAGTATTAATACTGAAGTGGGAAACAGTTTACCTGGCTCTGTGAAAAGGTACTGTAACAAAACCCACCTAACTGTACGTCTGAACCTCACTGACTGACATGTCATGTTTGGTTAAAAACACAGCATGAAAATTATGAAAGTCCGTCGACGTTATTTGGAACTGGAGTCTGCATTGTGGTGATCTAAGTTTGAAGCTGTCAACCATTACACCCTGGTTTATAGAATCAAGCAACTAATTAAAACCAAACTTGACCGAAAAATGAACACGTGAACACACATCAGCATGAACTACTAAAATGACAGAGACTAACGTTGGGAAAAATGTATTTGCTACGTTCTTTGAGTTGTTTTGGCCCATGTCCTATCTGCTAACATGGAGGGGAGTTATGATCATGATATTGGATTCTCTTCAGGGGTGCTCTCATGATGCCCATTCTCTCTGTCTTTCTTGTATACATATATATATATATATATATATATATGAGAAGAAGTTACTGGTTACTGGTTCTGGCCACATATTGCCAGGCCACTGCCTCCGGTCTTTTTGTTGAGCTAACTGATTGATCCTCTCTTCTAATTCTTGGGAAGAAACCGCTTTTCCTCAAACGTCAAATGATTCCTTTTTGTTTAAAGCCTGGCCCTGTCATGTTTTAATCAAAGGTTAGCTCTCATCATGGCAACACTCATCCTGTATCAGATGGACACTCCACTTCAGCGTGTCTGAGGCGGCTGACCGCATTAGTGTAAATACATTTTGATGGCATCATACCGTTTATAACTACTGCACGTCTGTGCTTGAAACAGCCACTTTCAGTAACTTAAACCTGAACCCACACTGGATCCTTTCAAGTAAATACACAAAAAGCACATTAACTTCTCTTTGAACCATATTTAATCACACACAGGCTAACTACGGCGAGGGGAGCTGAAACATCACTGATTGCATGTTTCCTTGCAGATCTGGAAACTGTTGATTGAGAGGGCTGATTTGATCCGAAGGGGAGCTACACTGCGAGGGCTTGTGTGCGAAATGGGAACTGACAGACGGGTCCAAATAGCACCCGCAGACATCTAACACATGAAATATGTTTAAGGACTGACTAAATGTCTGGCTTGTCTGGGGGTTATTAGGCTAGATTAACACAGCCGAGTCAAAGCTGACAATTTTCCATCATTGTGGTAAAAAGCAGTTTTTCTCCCATGGCCATCTAAACATTCAAAAATGGGGACAAAATGTTTTCTCATTGTTTACATGGAAATGACAAGATGAGATTAGAGGGAGTTTGCTGGTATCGATGCCACATTCTGCATGTTTACGCTGAAATGACTCTGAGGCTGTTTTTTATTTTTCACCAGCGTAAACAGAACGTGTGTGTGTGTGCGCGACTTCGGTGGAAAGTAGATCAGATAAGACGACACATTGCAGATAAAGCCGAAGTCATTTCAGGGGAAATAAACTAGCACCATATGCAGGTTTGGTGAATGTGTTCCTCTCAAAGCCCCCTGTACCACATTGCGCACATACAAACAAACACGGACACACGTAATGTTCATGTTCACAAACTATGAGCTGTTCCTTTGTGTGCAGTTATCTTTAATGCACAGCGCGGTTGATTTTTATGTTATTTGTCAACCACACATTGAGGTGACATGAATGCGGCAATTTGTTTGTCTACTACAGTCACAGATTGTCTTTTAAATATTATTTTTAATGTGGCTCCTTTTTGTGGTAAGGACCGGCAGAGATTATCTGATGATAATGTGTAAAAATGGCTGCGGTCTTGACTCAGACCTGTGACGTCATCAGTACAATACATGGTCTCTTGTGACACATCTGCTTCAGATTACAACTTTAACAAACTTGACCTCAAAGTGTGAATACATTCATTGTCCCAATTTCTCACAAAAAAATCCCCCCAAAAAACTGAATTAACCACAGTAAAAAACTAAAAAAATGAATGCACTTATATCCACAGTACAATTCACAACATTAAATGAACCTGGCGTCAGAATGATAATTAATGAGTCCTTTAATCATGTGCACGGATCCGGCGAAGCACATTAGCCGGTGAGTTAACTGGAGCAGACGAGCCAAGTCGGGCTGCAGTCTGACTGATGAGCCAGCAGCTGTTACAGAGCTTCCTGCGCGGGCTGATGTGGATACCAGTCCGCGGGGTCTGGTCACGCTGTCATGGGACGCCATGTGGGGACCTGACCCCGGGGTCCACCAGCTGACATAACCCAGCGCTTTTTGACCTCGGGGACCTGCCGGTGGTTACTTTTTTGGCCTCACAGGGGAGAAACGAGCTGAGACTTTGAAATGGAGACAAGCTCGAGCAGGTAAAGTTATGTCACTTCCTGCCAACATCTGTGGCAGATGCACAAACAGATCTGGAATAGACCACGTGGCGTGGATCAGTGGGAACTACTTCCATAAAAGAAGATATCTATAGATGGACACAGTCAAAAAAGATCAACTCTGTGTGAGATATCAGATTTCAGCTGACAGTAAAAACAAAGTGTTGGCCTTTGACTGGCAGGCCACTGGAAACTGGAGGAACAGAACAGTTACAGACTGACAGAGTGACAGTGACAAATAACACACTCTTCATGTAACCTTGTCCTTTCGTGGGCAGCTCCAAATATCCCATTTCCTGCCTGCATTAATACGATTCGAACACAAACATTAGGTCATATGAATTACTTCTTCAAACTCTGACAAAAAGGAAATTATTTCAGCTTCGTGAGACGGCACCAGGAATTACCCTTCACCTGATTCTCCTGGGTCAAGGGAGATTTGCTTTCAAAGCTTGTGGACTACACTTCCGAAAGCATTGGTGGTCCCCTAAGTAAGTATAATCACAGATGTGTCCGTAGCAACCCCCCCGACCCCCCCTCCACCCTCTCTGTTTCGCCCTACCCTCCCAAGTCACTGGACTCGTTTGAATTCAGACATAACACAAAGCAGCTTATGTTTTCCTTTATGCACCGAGTATTTTGTTCACGCACGCAAACAGTGCAGCGGCTCTCGAATCCGAAAGGAAGACTTGTGGGTTTCATAAAGTCCTCCGCTCAGCAGAGCGTTAAGTGACTGCAGCGTCTCTGCCGATGGGACTCATCATTTTTACTTGACCCAAAAGACTCAGTTCCAAGTCTTACAATATTGTGATTGATAATATTGAGTAGGTAATCTATCCGCCAGGACAAGAAAATGATAAAACAGATGCTATAAGACAATCAGACACACAACTGATGCCCCGCTTTAAATGGAATTTGTTTGATGGGCATAATTTCCCAAATATTAAAAAGAGATTTTTTTTGCATCATATATTATAAATGGAAGCTTTAAAAGTCAGACAGGTTCATCAAACATTTTCATTATTGCAGTCTGGAAAAAGAGGAATTGTAAGTGTGTTATGTATTCATATGTGCATTCTTATATCCATAGAGCCACACTTTCCTATTGTGAAACCCTTAAAACCTCAATAGAAACTTTTGATTGTAAATTTGACAATGTAATGTTGTAAATATGATTATATAAAAATCTGCTCAAAACTTCAACTTAAAAATATGTCTTGAATATGTATAAGTCATATTAATTGTCCATGAACAATTTTTGCTTTTCATATATTTTATATTTTAAGACACATGACATATTAAGGAATGATACTTTTACTTTAGAATTATAACATTAATAATTATAACACATTAGCTATAAAAGTCTATATAAATATAAAAGACTAAAAACGGTTTCAGCAAACCTGATGATATTATTAATTTCCCAACAGTATCCATAAATTTAATTTGTGTCTTACTCCCAAACAGCTTATACATGAGGCATAACAATCCTGTTTCTGGGAAAGACCCTCTCTTTTACCCTCTTAAATAAACATGCCTTTGGCTAAATGTGTTGAAGTAAAGAGGATTTTCTTTGAACGTTGCGATGGCTCCGTATTTGCGTGTGATTCATCGCCTTAAAGTGTGGGTATCAATTTATTCATTAAGGATGTGCGTGTACTAACCTGCTTGCGTGCACGCCACAAATTTGACCACACTCTTTCTGTTTCTCTTTCTCTTTCTGTGTTTCTCTCTCTCTTTCCTGGGGGAACACTAGACATTCCCGAGGTCTGGAGAGCAGAGACCTCTGAGTCAGTCAGGTCGTGGCCTCTCGCTAAATGAGCTGTGTCTGCCTCAAATGGACACTGATTACTGAGAGAAGGAGTTCCCATGCTGACGTGTCACTGAAGGTATCGTAATGGTTAAAGACTGCTGATTCAGGTCCTGATACCTATGTCAATGTGTATGCGGCAGAGTGCTTGAGGTATAATTAAAGAAATGTTATTAGAGTAATATCTAAAAATCTATCTGGAGACATAAAAACTCTTTTTGAGTTAATAAGAGAGGTTTAAATGTAATATAAAAGCAAACACTGCTGAGTATTTGTATCAATAGTGTGCCTAGTTATAATTTGCTGGAAGGCCTAAAAGCTCTTTTTCTCCCCTGATTTTGCTGTCTCAGTTTCTCTCAAGGCGCACATATACAAGGTTTAAATATACTTGCAGGACTGCATGACTTTTCCATGATCAAAAATCCAGTCTGAATGGTTTGCTTTGTCAATGATTTATTAAAGCACCTTTAAATACTGTAGCATGTGCTCGGTTCTTTTCATTTGGCAAAAGAGTTTGTCGGAGACGTCCGGAGTGAAATAATGGTCTAGTTGAAGTGAAAACTGCTGCTCCGCTTGGGAAGTTTACAACATCTCGAGGAGAGAGGGCTATTTATTTTAGCCGGCGAGAGAAATACAGGAAATGTCTCACTGTTACATTTTTTCCTCTTTGCACCAGGTACTGTATGCATTTGATTATGGTGTCATAGAAAGAGGGGATTATTTAAAATGAACTGTAAGCATGTACCCACAGTTGCATAGACTGGGCTTTCAAGACATAACACTTTCTTGACATTAAGTGACTATAATGTGTTTGGTGTAGATAAAAATAGGCATGCTTTACACTAAAGTAAAACAAGATATACACAAAACCTCTATAGGAATAACACTATTGTAGACTGATCCAACATGAAAAGAATCACTACAACTTAACATTGGCTCATTCACTGTCCCTGTTCTTGTTTCTAGAAATTATAATATTCATATACAGCCAACAGGAAGAAAAATGTGTCTTAATATGTGGCCCATATGGATAATATCTGGGAAGTTGTCAATTTACATTTATGAAAATATTTTTTGAAAAGTTCTTGTTTTTGAATTGATGACTTAGTTGTTTAATTTCTATTTAGAATATCAAGATCATTGCCACGTTACACAGCAAAGGTTGGGTAATCCAAAGAGGCATGACCTTTTTGTTTCCTCTTCCAAATTCCATCACATTATGGCCCCATATAATATTATGTTATGGTATAGAAATATAAGGAACATTGTGTTTTGGCAGCTGGAAATGACTGCACTCAAGACTGGCTTCACATATTTGAACTGCCAGAGGAGTTCATGCTGAGATGTGATGCTGTGCTCTAACCACAGCCTTGAACCATCTCAGCTGAGATCATGCGCTCTCCAAGATGCCAAAGGTACGTTTTATTAATACATGCTTTGCTCCTAATTACTACAGAGTAATCAGAGGGGTTTAGGTGGAAAGTGGAAATGCCCACCTACTTAGAAACACATTCTGAAATCCAAATAGTGTCTAAATCAAACACTCCAAAATCAAAAATATACTGTTCTGTCACATTTTTATCCACATGCTGTAAGTATGCCTATTTACCAAGATCACTTTGTTAAGGGTGGGAAGAGAGAATGTCTGAATTACTGCCTGTAGTTTGAATGCGGGGCACGAGCCCTTCTTGAATGTGGTTTCAAATTCTGCATGGTGTTTCAGTGCTGAAGTGAAACCAATGCACCCAATAGTTTCAGCCTCAGTTACATCATATTGACCGTGTGCACTGCGCTGCTGTCATTTTTATGGATGAGGCCACTTCTCTGCGGTGTCACCGGCTCATCTGAACTCATCTCAGTAACAGATCAGTCTTGTATCGCACGGCTTTGTTCCCAAATCTCCCAGGTCTTTGCTCCAATCCAGCCTAAGGTCTTGATCCCCTGTAAGGCACAGCAACTGCACTGCTGTTAAGACACCTGTCTGCATGGCACCTTCATATTCAATTACCCGTTTGCTGCCGGCTAACAAGAGACTGCAATGTTATTCTGCTGTCATTTGTTTAATCCACTCGAAATGTCTAAAAGTTCAGGTATCAGAGGTCCTCCTCACCATAGGCCTCTTAACGCAAAGCAGTCGGGTTGACTCAGAGCAGCTTGGGTGATCCTGATTGTCGTTTGTATGAGCCACAGTAAGCCCACAGAACTGCTCACACTGAGTAAGTGGGACAGACACCACGTTCAAGGAGGCATTGGTGACAAAAGATGTTGCCACGCCTCATATTGCGTCTGTAGGTTTGATGATTGTCATGTATAAGTTTTCTTATGCTCTACTGCATGTGCCACAGACTGACACATTTCCCCGTGAAATTATAGTTAACTGTTGGCTTCTGTGGCTGCCAGCATTAGACTACAGTGTCACTTCTACTTTAAATGTATTAGAGTGTTCTACAGTTGACGGAAAAAGGTTATGGTTTAATACTGTGGCTAGGCATATCAGTAACATATGGTATTTCTACAGTGTTAAAATACAGTGTTTATAATACTAAACTACTGGAAAGTTTTCATGATCTTACAAATGCCAGCAACTGTAAATTGGAGACATGTGCTGTAAAATCATTGTGTCTTCATTAATCTCAACCCAGTCCCATACTGAGATCAAAACATCGGCGCGTTTCACATTTAAACATGTACGACCACGAAAAACACAGAGTACAGAAGAGGGCAAGACAACTGACAAGTTTAAGCAAGTGGACGTTCATTCAAAGGCAGCACTGTGTGACAAGCTGAAAAATTTTATTTGAACTCCAAATGCTGACATTGGAGACCTATAGGTAAAAATGAATGCCCTGTCAGCTGCGAAAATGGAAAGGCTGCATTATACCATCAAATCTTACGGCAGCCTACAGTTAATGTTTGCGTCTACAGCATTAACATAAGCAATGTATTTGCACCAACATTTACATTTTCAGCTTATCATCTCCAGAGAGCTTCATTCTTACTTACTTTAATGAGTGTGACTCTGGGTGTTTACTGCAATCAAGCTGTTTTAAGGTCTGATAAAAGAATGTTCCTCCAGCAAGCAAAAAGCTTTATTCTTGCTGGCAGCCTGGCATTTATCATAAATTTTATAGAAACATAGAAGGTCACCTTTCAGATCCTTTCAAGCCTTTGAAATCTCTATGCCATGAAGGTAAAAGAAATTACAGAGGGAATGATTTTGCCTGTCTGGTGATCTTGGAGCAGCCGCCTCACGGGTTTTGAACTATAAACCAAAACCAATTGAGAGCCAAAATGCAGTTTAACTATGATGTAGTGCTTCTGTCAAATGACAATGCTGTGTTTTCCAAATCTCAAAAACTGAACAAAAGCATGTTGTTCTCCTTGTTGCCAACCAGTGTATTTCTATTATTACAGTGATGAGAAAGGATTTGATGCCTACTGTATAACCCAGAAAATAAAAGATCTCAAGTAATTTGTTGTTTTAGGCAACGAGAAAGATAATTCAATACTCAATTACAGAGTTTGTGTTTTTGCTCTAATGACTTCCTATACACTCAAAATACAGAAAATACAACTATCTTCAAGCTACATGATGCACTTTGTCTACTGTCATGTTTCATTTAATTCAACGCTCAGAGGCCTGCACAGATTTTCCTGCGTGCTTCACGATATTGCTCTTTATAGAGGAAGCGCTGCCTGCAGTTTGTCATGTGTTAATATTTATACAGGAACGCATTGCCTCAAGGCTCCAATATTATGGGGACTGTTTGAGAAAACTTAAATGGAATCTGTGGCCATTGTTAAATGTTTTTTCTATAAAATCTGTTCAAGACAGTGCACTGCTGGACCATATGTTGAAAGAAGACCACTGTGCATGGTTTTATATATGTGCTTTCTTAAAACACAGGAGTTTCATTGTTTGTGGTGTCAGAGGAGAGAAGATGGGTCTGGGTTTCAGAATATTTCAGAATAGGATTTCAGTCAGACATACGGTTTAGATCCAGTGTGAAGAGGGACCCCACTCCTTCAGTGGGTGGTGAGCTTGAGAGAGAATGCGCTTATACTCACAGAACAACACTGCCACCTGTTGGTTTTTAAATGGTGCAAGAGCTCAAGTCCAAAGCTTGGACTGATTCAATTCAAAGGGCACCCAGGTATGCCGTCATGTGGTACCAAATATAATCTTGTGATCGAATGTCTCTGCATAAACGTGTATTAGTTAGTCAATTCGTTTGATGCTTACACTTAGATCAAGGGAAGTATGTACCTTCTTGATTATCAATTGCCTAAAACTTTCAAATTCCTACAAAGCAAAAATAATCAAAACCTTTACCTTTAGTTCTTTTAGTTTGTGTATCCATTTTATATGCATTCATAGGTCACTTCAAGCATCGCTAGGCCAGAATCTATTTAAATGCCATCACAGATAAAATGTAAAAAAGAATTCTCTCTCTCTCTATTGAATTCTAATACGGTCATTGCTACTTTGATAGGAAGAGATGTGACTGTCCCACAGAAGTACTGCTTACTACACTTTATTTTTTTCCAATAAACTTTATTTAATGCATAACATGTACACAAAGAACATGTGTTGAAACAAAATCAGAAATGGGCAACATAAGAAGTCCTGGCTACCAACAGAGGAAAGAGTCTGTGCTCACTGCAAGACGGGTGAGGTAGTGACAAAGATGCAGTTCCACTGTGAAAAATATAATAATATAAGATTGGAATATTTTCAGAAATTTAATTCATTATCCCAAATTTCAGCAAATTAGAAGACAATGAGAAATTGAAGATTATGAGGAGAAGGGCGTGCAGCACATTTAGCTGCACAATATGTGACTGTATGTCATGAACTGAGGGACACGTACATAGATATATAGTATAGTTTTACCATTATTATTATTATCAGTTATTAGCATTATTATTTTAATTGATGTACAGTATAGTTTGAATTAACCAATGTATCTATGTGTTTGTGTATGGTTTTGCTTTGGCAATAAAGCTCATAAATGAAATGAAATGAAAGAAATCAGAAATGGGAAAAAAAACAAAAACAAAAACAACTGCTTACTACATGTGACCCTAATGCCAAATAACTTGATGTGCATTTCCATCGTGTCACACTCCTGGCCAATAGGCGGCGACATTCTCTGTTTCCTCATCCTCACTCGGTGGTTTTGCACAACAAGTCATTCAATATGGCGGCCCACAGGATAGCATGTTTGGGGTTAAATGCCCTTTATTCTACTGTCTACGCCCCAAAGCAGGTAACTTAGTTATTATAGCGTTTTATTTTGTGGTTTGACAGTTTCCTTTAGAAGCACATTGCATGTCTGTGACCGACAGAGGAAGAAAGCAACGTTTTCAGTGTTAGCTAGTGGCTTTGGCAGCTCGACTGACTGACGTTAGCTCCGTGGCTAATGCTAGTGGGCTTGTGACAAAACGCACTTCATCTTGTTGTTAAATAACTTCCTGCATGTTATAGGTGAGGGCAAATTAATTGTCTCAGTGGCTCGGGTTTTAAACTGAAATATCTCAAGATTTTCAAAGCATTTCAGAAGTTAACGGCGTCTCGAAATGTGTCCTCACCTGCGGACGCGGTACTCACCGAGCTCCTCACATCCCTGTCGGCAGTGTCAGGCTGTTGGTGCAGGTCAGGTGAACGACCAAGGCAGGGTTATGTTATTACCTGATTCTACAAAGACTCGTATTGAAATGCTTTCCCACAAGGACAGATACTGTTAGCTATAATCTTAACCTTGCAGGAATAACACGAGCTAAGTCGTTGGTGTTGTGATTGGTGAGAACATTTTGCAGGGTTTGAATATGTCAGGAGGAAAATAAATCAGAGGCTACGGTTTATTTTGTGGAAAAGAAACCTTTCTCAATAAAATACAGAGCGCACTGTAGGAAG
>JBCAUF010000036.1:19801318-19812350 GCA_038406115.1 Haemulon aurolineatum
AAGTATAAAATGACACCACACAATCTAGTCGGAGTCTGTTACCATCTATACTGGGCTCTTCGTGGTGGGGTCAGTTTCTGAAGGAATTTCTTTCTGGGAAAAATTTATGAGCAAAACAAAACAAAGCGAACGCATTCATGGTCTGGAAAACCTTTGTCAGCCAGAGTAATCATGTTTCATTTGACACAACTGAGTCCCGAACCAGTTCTGCTGCTTGAGATTAGCTGCTGTTTACAAAGAGATGCCTCTACACCTTGTTCATGTTGCCCTACAGCCCTGAGCAGCAACATCCCCAACACCCGTGGTGGGTTTGTCATCAAAACATCAACAGTAACACAGGAAAGAATGATTTTGTTAATTTAACAGTGTGTGTAAACTTTAGCATTCGATTCACTCATGGCCAGGTTAAGACATGAGGACAACTCTAAACAACCTGTGAGACATACTCAGTGCAGCCCAGTGTGACTTCATTTTACCAACATTATCACAGGAAGCCGTATTGTTATTGGTACTGTGATGTGGGTTGCATTCTTTGTCTTTGTTGTTAATGAGTAACTATGTGTGCATCAGTTTGGACAGGTATCTGACACACAAGGTCACACACACAATAAAAGGCTAAAAAGGGTTATCTTTGGCAGCTGAGAGAATCCATCATCAGACAAGGATAAAATAGTTGTCTGGTATGACGTCAGTAAGGGAATCGCAATGCCTCAAACATGTCAAACTAGTTTCATGATCTGACGAGACAGAGGGACATTTTTTCTATTATGTTCTCACAAATAGTTTCCATAACGATGAATACGTTGAAGTGCAGAGGATGAGTAAATATTCACCCATGATGGAAAAGACTGTTGAAAACCTCACAATACTGCTCTGTGCATGTGCTGAAAGGAAAGGTTATTGTCAGTCAGAAGGGCTTTCTATCATTGGTTTTATTGGCAGGCAGAATTCTGGGGGAGTGCGAAGGCTGAGAAATCTGAGAAAACAAGCACAAAACACGAGGAATACCGATACATGGATACAGACATGTGAGGTCACATATGTGGATGTGCACACATAAACACAAGCCGACTCATGTCCATCAGTAACCAGTAGACCACACACACAAACACACAACCTGGCTCCCTGCCACACTCTCAGCTGTTTGTTGTGATGCAGCAGTGCCCTTTTCAACCATGAACAAAGTCAGCGAGAGGCGATGAGAGCCAACGCAGGCTCGTTGGTGGGCTGTTTTGTGTAGCACGAGGGTGTTTGTGTGTATACAAAAGACAACGGCCTACAGATAGACAGGACTCACTTGGCAGCTACCCTATGAACCCCCATAGAGACAGAGAGATGGATAGAGAGAGAGTGACAGGGAGAGAGAGAGAGGGAGAGAGAGAGAGAGAGAGAGAAAGAGATAGTGAAATGTCATCAAACTTCCCCCACCCCTCGACTGCACGCTGCAAAGTGGGGCAGCAGCAAGAGATCACAAGGCTGCTCGGTGTGACTCTGAGGCTGAAATGTGCTGATTTCACATCTTTAATTGCAGTGCGAGATGTTCACCCCACTCAGCCAGATACCTCAGAGGTGTAAATGAGAGTCTCTACTGTCAAATTCTTTGTGAATTCTGCACCGCATTACATGCCTTTCTGCACTGCAAATCTGGCGTCACGCACATATCATGTACGTGCTTTGCATGTAAATGTTTGGCCACATATCACTGAATGTTGCTAGAGAACTGAATTGTTTAATCAACTTCCTCTGATTGAATTTGCGGTCAGTGTTTGGGTGTAACATAATCACGTAAAACATGATCACAAAATCTGGGACTCATTATTTGAGATCAACTTATATCTTACCGAAATGGGCAGACAGGTGTGAAGTGTCATTACTTGTCACAAATGATGTTGAGGTCCCATGTGCTGGTTATGATGATGCAAGCAGATGCACAGTGCTGAGAGACATGCTGCTTTGTGCCCATGGTAGAGAGAGGGAGAGATATGGAGGGATGTTTCAGTGTTGAAGACACTTTCTTCTAAGTTCTTGATGCTATCTGCTCACACTGGCAGGTACAAACAGAGACGGGAGGCTTGCTGTTTTCTGAATAGCTTCACATGCCTGCCTCATTAACTCTGGGCCGCTGTTCTTGAGAGCTGCAGTCCTCAGCATGTTGTCCAGAGGTGCCCAAAGTCAAGCAAAAGAACTTTACCATAGTTTACGTGAAAAGATCAGTTCCCATTATTCCTCCAATGGAACTGGGTTGTATTAGCGTTGTTGGCTACTGGTATTGTTGTTCACCTCAAGAATTACTGAGATCTGGAATCACGGCAACACTGTTACAGTGAGGTCCAACACAAGCAGTCAGCTGATCACACAGGTTGCAAACAAGCCAACAGAACGCCGACAAGATAAAACTGGAAATGAATGCATCCAAAATACTTGTAGTAATCCCTCCCGGCATGGGAAAACCATGTGTGCACGATTATGGCGAGTAGAGCAGGTCAGAGTTGAATCAGGAAACTGGACTGTAAACTGTGATGGATGTAACGCCTTTGTTTTGTCTTCCAAATGAGGCCGGCTAGTTTGTTTAAACTGCTTGTGTTTCTCGTCCCATATGACTATTTTGCATTACCACTGTGCTCGTGCATCCCAGCAGGCTTTTCACTGAGTAGATTATCACGACAGATGAAACAAATGAACAAACAAATTGCTGTGCATGAAAATAGTTTTATCTTATCTAGTATTAATATCCTGTGACATAATCTGTGTCATAAATGTGACTAAATCCCTTTGCATCTCCATTTTTACAGAATGATGTAATAATAACCATAGTCAAACCATGTTTGTTGAACAGCATCTGGTTGGTCTTTTCCTAGGAAGACCCCCACCCCTCATGCACAGAAAGTAAAGCGTTTTGACTTAAGTGGTCTGTTTGGAATACACAAACAGAGGATCTCAGTAGATAGCTGATGATTTTTGGGAAATGCAGGGCGGGCTGACTGACCCTTTATGAAAAGAAATATCATGAGAATCTTGACCACTTATGATAATAATCTTTATTTGAGTTGTGCTTCTTTGAAGTTCAGTGTGTGAAGACAAAGCAAAAACACACAGAAAAAAATGTTAAATATAATGTCCTTGATAAAAGTCTGAAATCCATCCTGGGAATACACTACACCACCTCAACAGCAGAAACGACAGCATGAGGTACGCTGTTTAGGCTGCACAGCAATTTCAGCATGGATCTGAACTGTATTGTTCACCTACTGTACCTAAATGGCAATATGCCAGCTCTCTTCAGCTTTCTAATCCCCTTCAGCAAAGTCATCTTCTGTCTTTTCTCTCTTATTTTATTCAGACTATCATGCCTGCATATGGCTCACAAAATGGTGATTAACAGAGCTGAAAGGGTCATCAGTTATTACTGATCACAGATTAACATTCAGTTTTCCAAATCTCCTGATCTAAAGGAGGTCACTTTGTCATTGCAAAGGGATTGTGCAGCAGAGTATGGGAGAGAGACTGTGACATGTCAGAGCATGTCTGGATGGAGCTCAGTGGTTCTGTATCTGTCACAAACTGTTTACATTACAGTACTAACATATGTTTATTGTAATTCATCAATAAAATGATTCATTTTTAACTTGATTATATTCTAAAATTGTCACACATGTCACAACTTATGTCATGAAAAGTACCCAAACATGCAAAAGTCCCTCATGCATGCCTTAGTGACGCTGAATTAGAGCAGAGAAGTCTGAAAGCAGGCGAAGGCATTCCTTTCAATACTTGGCGACCGTGTGTTTGTCTGTGAGAAAAGTATTCACACCAGTTTCACGTCAACCTCCTGCTAAGTGTCGTGTGAACCATAAGTTATAATTGTCACACATTTATAAGATAATAATCCCCCGCAAACCGTGTGATATCATGATGATATCAAGTTTCACCCACTCACTCCCAAATCTGAGGTGATTTTTGGAGGTGATTTCCTGTGGAAAAACACACTGTGAAGTCAAGGCCAGATGCTGTGTCAAGTGCAGTCAAGTAAGAAACAAAAAGAAAAGTTTAGATCAAAAACTCCAAAATCTTAAGCTTTACTGACACTAAAATAGCCAAATTAATGTTTTTTTTGTTTTGTTTTTTCTAGTCATTCTGTTCTGTGGGGATGTGTTTGATTTCCAGTTGCGTTCATTTTAATGAAAAGTAAATCTTACTTATCAGTCTTACATCGGTTTCAGATTTTGGTTTTGGTCCGGTAAGACACAAATTCTTTATGTAACTTCTTGAGAGATAACAGACTACACGTTGGTCCCTGGCCAATCATAGCTTGCCGTTGTGCATGGTGTGTGAAGGTCACCGGGAAGGAAGTGCTAGGTAGCAACTTCTGGGAACATGAATCACACAAACAATGGCGGCATGTTTGATATGGGCTGCCTCGTGTTCTGAAAAGAATCAGAAGATAAAATGAAAACAGTGGTGACCTTTCATCTGTTTCCACTTCACAGCAACGACTGTATCATTCTTTTTTTTGTTACGCGATGTTTGACGAAAACATTTGATGCACGGACGAGCTCCTGTGCCCCTATTGGTCAACGTCTGGAACACGTCATGAACTTGGTTACATAAGGCAAAAAACATCCTGATAAGCAGCTTGGACGTCGACGTGAGGTGTCACAGATGTAAGGTTGGCTGTCGTCCACTATGATACACATCACGGGACAAAGTGATCAATGGTCACGGCCGACACACATTTTTGTTCCCAACACCCTACATCCTTTGGTTCATCTTCACTTGTGCCAAGTACTAAATGATAGTTTTGTGTGTGTAATGAAGTTTGTGTTGCTAACATTTGCACACTGTCTCTGAAGAACAGTTGTCAAAGGAAATGTTGAAGTCATTACGCTCCTGTGAAGATTGTTCACTTTGTGGCATTGTTTTTCCCTCATATTTACGGGAAAAAGAATCTCTCATTACTGCTGCGATCTATAAAATCTTTGGAGATGGGAACGTGAGGCGAGGCCAAGTGGGTGGCATGGAAAAGGAGTCATAGGAGGAGACATCCTTCCCTTTCTCTGTTACTGCTTCGCTGACCCCTGGCCACATCTTTTTCTGGCTATGATGTGTGTGTGTGTGTGTGTGTGTGTGTGAGAGAGAGAGCGTGTGTTTGTGTTGGCTGTGGCTTATCCTTCATGCGGCATCCTGCTGCTGATGTCACATTCCTGCCTGTTAAGGCCTCAGCGAGAGCATCAAGCACACTCATGTACGTCACACACCAGTCCTACAGGAAATGTGTGTTTCCTTTTTACGACTCTCCCTCTGTTTCCCATTAAAAGCACAAAGGGGGAATGTCATCCACATTGGTGCGGCCAGACTGAAATTTTCTCTCCACGTTTCAGTGAATCAGCACCACAGTGATTCAGAAACGAAGGGGACGTTGTTTCCAAGCCTTTTGAATCTGATCCTCTGACATTTGTCGAACAGTTTTTTAAAGGTTTTTTTTAACGTAGTTTACAGATAATGACAGGCCACGTGTCTTACTCTAAACTCTGCTTTATTAGTAATGATAAACTGTTTTCATGAGCTGCCAGCCACCCATGTTATTTACTGTCTAAAATGGTCATTTGACTAAACAGGGACAGCTGTCTTCAACACACACGCAGAAACTTCATTTGACCATTCCCCGATCCCCCTTTGCTTGTCAAGCTTTCCGTTCTTGCACAGCACACGAGCAGTGTACAGCGACGGACAGTGGCAGACGTACCTTAACATTTTCACTTAAAAGTAAACAAAATCACATTTCTAGCTGACAGCTGTGGATTTATAGGTTTAAATGTCAATATTTGGAGCTGAGTTTGTAGCTATGTTCCAGGGCCACGACACATTAACTTTGGTTGCACGTTGGCACCATCTGTGTCAATTGCAGGGGTGTGTTATAAGGGCAGAAAAAGGGAGAAGATGGAATAGTTTCACACAGGAATTAATCCATGTTCTCCTACAAGATAGCAACATGTGCAACCCATTCGGCCCTGCCATCCCTCTAAGCAAATGAAATTTTGCTCTTTTTACCCGAATACGAAACCCAACCAAGATGTTTTGTGTCCAAAAGTCCAAAGCTAGCACCAGCTAATGCTATGCTAAAACTCTGTGACTTGGCTGTCAGCTTTGTCTCAGGCAGACTTTGAGACATTTCCGGCTCTTATGTTACCAAATTGTGAAGATCTTAAATATACACTTGGTGACTGCATACATGATGTACCGCCTGAAGACTGAGGCTAAAGCTGTAAGGCAAACATTATTTGTGTAGAGGACATGGAATTAAGGAAAAGGCATTGTTCAGCATAGAGCTACTTAGCCCATGTATTACAGTGCTGTGTAAATAAAAATGTCATTTGAATGTTACTAGATTCGAGCATAACCCTCAAATGACTTGGATGCTTGCTATAAAATACCTTACTACAAGCCACACAGTGATTAGATTTCTCATTTTGTGCTCTTTGTCTGATCTTTATCCTGTATTCTTTTACAGGATGGATCTGAGTGTGAAGATGAGAATGAGATGAGAGGCAATGTAACACCATCTAATGTGTGGGGCTGGTGGGGTGTTAACATCCACAAACCAAATAAAGAGAGACAGAGCTGCTATTGTTACGGTAAACTCTACTTGTGTCTCTGTCGTGCATGTGGGAACGTATTCTCAGTTGGGGGGCTGCCCCGGATGTATGCATGTGTGTGACAGTCCAATAACAACTCCACACTGTATTTTTGTTTCCATACAGCCTAAGTTTTAGTTGATTTTGGGTGAACAAAATATGGCATTTCATGTAAATTTGTGCACAACTCATTCCCTATGGCCAGTTATGCTTCGCAGCTCCACTAAACTTTTACCTGAGGTGAAGGCTCATATTCACGCCACAATACTGAGGCAGACAACCATATGTAACCCACATTTATCATATCTATGTTTATCCTACAAATTGATTTTACTAATCATACCAAAACCACAACAGAATAATGCATCCACAAGCCACAAACCACAAGAATATGCCTGGGAGAGAAGTTTTCCTTTAGGGCTCTGCCAGAAATGTGGTGAACGCTGTGAAACGGTTGCAGTTTGGTTTGGTTTAGATGCCAAAACTACTTTGGTAAGTTTTGAGATCACGGTGTCAACGCTGACTTTTGGTTTCATATGGGACATGGACTGCAGTCTTTGACTCTCACTGCTGCTCCATGTGCGCTGTTTCAACATATGGAGGACTACAAACCCTCCAAAGCTTCACAGGCCTGAGGCACCCAACTATAGTTGCTAGTCTATGATTGGACAATCATTGTTTGGGGGCGGGCTTTAGCAAATGGACAGTTGTGGTTGTTTGCCCATTCAGGAATATCCATTTCATGATCATTTTAGCCTCCTATAGACTTCCTATTTCTATTCCAAGATATTCCATATACAGATGGAGGCCTTTGAAGTCTACTAACACATGTATCCTGTAGCTCACGTCTCCTGTTGAATGTATTTTTCCTGTTTTGCTGCAGTGCCTTTCCTCTCACTCTTTGGTGTTTCAGCTGGGCTCATTATTCATCCTCACTAATGATCAGCCACAATATCTCCTGCTGTGACAACAGAACATGAAACAGCACTAAAACCAAAGTCAATGCATCAGGAAGTCAAACATCTGGAGGGAGACAGATGAGGAGAGAGAGAGGGGAAGAATGCAGCCAGACATCTAACTGCTGTGGGACAATTTTGCCTAATTAGTAACTTCTGTTTTCTCAAGAGCTTTCTCTCTCCCCAGCCTCTTCGCTGTGTATGTGTGTGTGTGCATGTTTGTATGTGTGTGTGTGAGGCTATTGTAATGCTCTTTCCTTATATGAATTCCAGCCAAGGCCACAAGCCAAGGCCTGTGTGAGTGTGTGCGGGTAGGTTTTGGCTTTGAAGGGTTTAGCTAACGCTGGTTTCCTCTCAGGAACAAGCGTTTCTGAGTCATTTGCATCAGTTTCATCAGACCCTTTCCCTTCCCACGACTCGGCATTCAGACCTGGTGCATCCTAACTCATTGTTCAGATCTACACATCCATTTCCCGGTCCGATTTATTATGTTCATGGCTTTCCCATCCATCTCCTTGACATAGAAAATGATGTGTCCCTCAGGAGGCATCATCTGTTCACACAAAAATAATCCAAGTTCTTTCACTGCATCTCAGGTGTCACCCACAACCTGTTTCCTGATTTCCTTCTGTTTTCCCCATTTTGGATCTCTCTTTTTTTCCTTCTTTTTATTGTTCTTCTCAGAAACTCTAGTTTAATGCTTTGGGGTTTTTTACCAAGAATTCCTAAAGTGTCCTACGCTGCTGAAATTATACCCTGTGGAGGTTTGGGCCACTACGATGTTTGGAGCAAAGTTTTGATGAGTGGTTCCACAATATGTTTGTGTCTTGTGCTAAAGGACAAACATTTTTACTCTGCCGCTAGGAGTCTCTCAGTCAAAACAACGAATGCAAAAGATGTAGTTTGATGACGCTGTGAAGTACCATAGGATCATGGGAGTTGTTATATTCATTGTTAAACAACCACAAAATCTATCTGATATGACTCAGGCAGAAATGTTCATGGACGAGGTAATGTGTTGGAGTTTTATTTGCATTATGTTAAGTCATTTTAGGTGACATATTCCTCATATTTCTCAGAGTTTGAACATTGTTGGAAACAAAAGTTGTTTTTATTTTAATGCAGAAATGAACAAATTACATTTTAAACACTTGGGCATCCTAAAAATGCAGGTTTTCTTAAAATCTTAAAAAAAATGATTTTGCATATGTTCTATGAGGAAGAATGTGTTTCCAACATGCTAGCCCCAGTGATGCAGAATCTTCCCCTCTATACGTTAGCCACACTATTTTCAGAAGCAGCCCATGTGCTTCCTCCATCATGACTGTCAAACATAAGTCATCACATGTTAAGGTGGCAAAACTGATTCACCACTTCTGCATTTTTCTAATAGATTCTATATTGGGTCTGATTTATCTTAAAAGCACTTTGAAATCCCTTAATAAAGTGAAAGATTTTGGATTTACTTAAAGACATTTTAAGTCACTGAACAACACGTACAGATGTTATACACTTTTGAACATAGGACATGACACTGCTACCAATGAATGAACAGTCAGAGCAGATTTTAAAAACATGTCCATGACTTCTGACAAGCATTTTGAATGAAACAGTGTCGTGGTTACAGACTGTAAACAGTGGACCTACAGCAGCGTAGCTCTTTGATATCTGATCTGACTGTGCTGCTAATGGCAACATAACTGTCCAGATGGCTTTCAGCCCTTTGAGGACAGAGCCAAGGCAAAAATCTGACTGTCCCTCACTTGTCTGTGTGTGTGCGTGGGCATGCACTTGCTAGAGCTACACACTTAGAGCCACAATAACCTCATGCGTACATGTAGAAACAGAGACAAGACCTATTTATAGAGTTGAAAAGTCATGGGGGGCTACAGTGAGTGAGCTGTACTTCGTGGAAAGATCAACTATGATCATCTGACATCCTGTGCTAGTGTTACAAGCACACGCCCACAGGCAGCCATGCACACACCTTCCTGTTTGTCAGGTGCAGAGGAAGCCAGACACGGTGCCCACGCGACAACAAACTTGTGAGACAGAGCAAAATAAAAACACTTCCACGGCGCGGTGTGATTGTTCCACCAGTTATCAAACATCAAAGATGCAATCAGATGCAAGTGGTGAATTTCAGTTCACTTCTGTTGGCGTATACACATCACACAGGTGTGACTCTGACGTCAGCTTTACCGCCGATGCTCCCTGAGCTAACGCGTCTTGTGGTGGGCGTGGACGTCAAATTCACATCGAGCGGGGACTTTGGCTGCATTCTGCGTCCACAAATAACTTGGAAAGTATTGCAAATAGATTTGCTCTCGTCCAAAATCTCTATCCCGCCTTCGATGAGTCAGAGGTGCGTCTGATTTGCTGGTGACACACTGTTTTTCATACTTGGCTGCTGCACCACATGAAAAGTGATTTTGTAACATGTAAATACTGCATGCCGGTTTTCAATGCAAATGTCTGCTGGGAAAAAAGCTGTTAGAGGGTTTTTTTTTTTTTCTTTTTTTTCAATGGCAATCTGATTAATCTTTATCATCAAGCTGTGGATCAGCGTGGACATGAACGCCACACTGTGTATACTGTCTCTGGGCTACTTCTTCAATAGTGTATTTCTTTCTGTCAGCTTCCTGTGAGACAGCATTTATCCATCCCTTTAGAAACAGCATGTCCACACCCTTGAATGATGTGGAGACACCTTGTGTGAGAGCCTGTTAATCCACTAATGTCTTTGCTAGGAACAGACTCTGCTGACGAGACAGAAACGCACAGGGCCTGGAAACAGATGGCCAGGAGACATTGATGCAGAGGATGCACTGAGGCTCCAGATTAAGTTTTCTTAAGGGATTTCATAGAGCTTGCACTGTAAACTGATGATTCATTTTATCCGTAAAGGCAATTTAAATCACTCATTGGGTACGAGCTCAAGTGAAGTGAGAATTATCCTTTTTTCTACAAGCAGCAGCAGCATCTCAAAGAGACGGTTTGTTGCTTGGTCATCAAATGTCATCACCGCCACCGTCACCGCTGAATTGCTGTACTGAAAGTGACGCTTCGCACATGAGAAAGCACAAGCGAGCGCTCTGACCACACTGTGGTCAACGACATGTGATAGGAAGCGTGACGGGACAGACAGCTCACGCCCTGGCTGAATGAGATCCTTGAGAGTGGAAGGATCAGCCGCTCCTCGAGCTCCTTTCACAGCTGATCGGGGTCATCCGGCAGCCGGGGTCAAGCGCTCACATGACTGGCAACAAAGGTGAAAAGGCTTGAATGAGCAGAGTCATCAAAGGGCAAGTCAGCATTAACCTGATTTTCTACAGACACAATCATTGTCATCATTATCTGACAACAGACATATTTAAGCCATCCTGAAGCCATCATTCATAACAATGGCTTCAGGATGTTGTTTAGTTTCCACCAGTGTTTGCA
>JBCAUF010000036.1:19848685-19860276 GCA_038406115.1 Haemulon aurolineatum
GGTAGTTTGATTATCACAAAATGATGACGATTTTAACTGTCAGTCACTTGACTTGCATGGTGGATTATGAGGGCACCGTGTTTTGACCAGGAGGAAGAAAGCATGCAATACAAAAAATTGATATCGCCAGTTCTGTTGCGTCGATCAGTGTTAAAGTCCAACAGATCTGTAGCTTTTCCCTTGGTATTAATTTCAATAGAGATAAGGGTATGGTAAGTGATGTGTCTATCCTCCCAGTCTTTCCTTTAAGATCCCCTGTGTGTTGACAGAGATCTCAAAAATACCTGGTCATCAAGATAAAAAAGTCTTTAGATGAATTTGAAGGTGCAGGTTTCTCATTTGAAGAGCAATCACATAATTTCACATTTCAAGTCTAAGAGTCCTGCACAGCCTATAAATTGACTCCAAGTTTATTTCAGTGAATTGCTATAATTATGCACCGCAGAGTTACAGTATCACAAGCTGAATGTGTAATCAAGAAATAGCAACATTACTTTCGAGTTAGTTTGTAAAAAAAAAAAAAAAAAAAGGTTTGTTTCTCCTCAAGAAACCTGCATTTAAAAAGGAAGATTATACCCCAAATGGATTTGTCAGTATAAACAAGCAAGATAAAATTATTGTTGGATGTTATTATAATTATACAACTAGAACTATATTCTGCAGTTGACTGTGCATTTGTGTGTCTACAAAGGCTAGTAATACAGTAATGTGTATACGACTGGTGAAGAATTCATGTTTGACTCACAGAACAGCCTTTTTTCTTTCATTGGTGAGACAATGGCAGCAGTACAAAGGAGGATGACAGATAATGGAATTTTGCATAACATCAGGACAGAAAGACCCATCCATTTGTGGAGTGGCAGCGGAGGCTCAAACCCATCTGAAATGGAATATGTTCCATTACTTAACCTGCAGAAGTAGTAGATCTCACTGCAGATTGCTGAGTGTGTTTGCATGTCAGGCGCATGCATGTACTGTGTCAGCACACTTGTGTTTGTGCACGTCTGTGTTTTGGAGAGAGAGCGTGTGGTGTTCAAGCCCTTGTGCTAGTGAGGGCTGAGGTGACAACACTCTGCTTTCATTACAGAACTGATGGAGAGGCGTTCACCGCTTTTGTTATTTCACCTTGTGCAGCTTCGGCTGAATTACCCTTCGACAACAGAGCACAACAGACGCATTCACGTCTTACGTAACATTCACAAGATAGTGTCCAAACATCATTAGCTTTGTCTGTTTATCATCACACTGATCATAATGCTTCAGAGTGGAGGTCTGGGATTTAAAAACCATGCAGCATGCAAGTACTTCAAAATCAAATAATCCTATTAAGCAGAAATATAACAACTAAGTTTGCTTAAAACAAAGTTTCAAATCCTGCAAACTTGGGGATCACATTCCTCAGCCATGTTTTCATACCACAGCTTTTATCTTCACCGCAGGGAAAACTCCATATGGCCAGTCGTCCCCTGATGGAGGAATGGAAGGATGGAGAGAGTGGAAAAAAAAACAACCCAAAACCAGAGTGTTTCTGTGAAACTCATTAGTTCAAGTAATTTGCTTGTTCTGTGCCTGATTAGCCCCCTTACAGAGTAGCTCAGTGTTCAGTACATCAGATTTACACCAAAAAAGGTTCTGAGTCATTTGAGGAAGCCGAGTAAAGATTTAAATATCCAAAAAAACCCGTGATGTTTGCCAAGCAGTGACGCGCCTGAGCAGCCACTGTGGCATTAATTTTTGGTTTTATCGTCAGGTTTGATCCTTGTTGTGGCTGTGAGTCAGTCATTACTTGTGAACTTGGGGAGGCACCTGTCAGTGATGTGTCGATTGCACATTTTTCAAATCCAATAGTCAAAAAGTGAGTTATTCTACATGAATAATCCAACTGTCCAGCAACGTGTAAATGCTCTGCAAAATATGAACAGAGCGGGATGGCACCAAAAACAGAAAATGACAACAGATGGTAGGCTGACAAAAGCAGTACTTTTTGACGAACACCAACTCTGGCACATTGGCAGACTGAGCTGTCCCCAGAGCATTGTAAAAGGGCCTTTAATACAATTGTATAAAGGCATCTGATAAAAAAGACTGCATGCTGTTTATATAACCACTGTTTAGAGGAAAACTGAGTCAACATGAAGTGGATGTAGGCTAAGATAAGCATGAGAGCACTTTTACTTCCTCTTGCAAAAACCCTATTGTCACAGTTTCCCAGAAATCTACAACTGTTATCCAACAAAAGGATTTGGCAGTAAGGTTTTCAAGCACCAGATTTGAGCTGTCGTAACCTCGCAATAAGTAAATACAACTCTTACGCAGATGGGCCAAATCTGCAGCTTTTGCGAGGCCCTGGGCCGAAGGGAGAGATCACAGAGTTACATTGTTCTAGATGGATGCACACATATAAACTGTTCACTGACACGGACGCACACAGTCCCTGTCCCTATCGCACTGCTGCAGTCCTGGGATAATAGAAAAGAGAGCGTGCTGGAGCGCCGCCAGCTCAGTGATCAATCTCACACAACTGCAGCTCGATTGCGGTGTGTGCGCGCTACGCAGAGAGAGAGAGCGGGTGCGAGACAGAGAGAGAGAGAGAGAGAGAGAGAGAGAGAGTGTGTGTGTGTGTGTGTGTGTGTGAAGACGTTGTGTACGACAGGGCCTGTGCCTCACACACTGTGAAACATGGGATAAAAAAGGAAGATGCAGTGTTTTGCCGTGCAGAAGAGACAAATCAATCGATCTGATATGTCCAAAACAGCCAGGCAGCCGATTCAAAGAGCGGAGTGAAGCTGATTGCTGATCTGTGAGATTTAATCCCCGAGAAGGAAACGTTGAAAGAAATGAGAAGCATGTGAATGCACATGAGCACTCAACTGACTGTCAGAAGGCAAAATACAGTAACAGCAGCTGATGACGTGATGAAAACCATAAAGCAGTGAAATTCTCTGAAATTTCCAGACAGCACAGCCCTGACTTCCTGTTTGCTTTCATGCCCTTCAGTGCAGCAGCATCCCCTGCATCCTGTTGATGCAGACTAAACAGACACTGAAAATCACTATCATACAGTGAGTGCTTACTGTATACTGGTTATTTGATTTTATTGGACAACCTGTAAGACACAAGTCTCTTGTATAGATTGAGGCCATAGGGTAAAAAAAAAAAAACAAAGCAGAAAACAAGAGTGCAGATCTCCACCACGTGTGTCTGTCTCAAACAGAGGGAGGTGAAATATTCGAAGGAACAGCTGGTGAAGTACCTGCAATGCCACCACAGCTGCCAGGTGCAACCAGCAGAGATGTGTTGTTTTTGTATAGTACAGTCTCAGTTTTATTCAAGATGCATATAGAAGAGTGTCATGGTGGTGTGACCGAGCAACTTGGGTCCGTCTCAACTTAATAAGGAAACAAGAAACAGAACGACAAGTTCAAACTCCTCAGTTCAAACACTGTTTCTTTTAATCTGAAGATGTTTGCCGGAACACACAGCACAAAATAAAAGAGCTGAATGGGACCTGTTCGGCCTTCTGAGCTCCTTTGCAGTTAACAGTGGATCATCATAACCTCTCAGGGATGGAATAAACCTTTAAATGAGACAAAGCTTTTTTGAGGTCACAATGTGCAACTAGGTAAGCCTTAGTTTTAGTCTGGCCCATTGTCTTGGAAACATGAAAGGAGTGACGAGTCAGTCAGTAGTCAGCGGTGATATACTGTCAAACGCAACGGTCATTAAATCTGTTTTTGAAAGACTGTGAGTCACCTTGAGCATGCAATCATGAATGTGCATGAAAAAATATGAGGCCAGTTGGTCCAGCAGTGGTATGTGAGACTAGCTGTAGACAGACACCCACTCAAAACGCTCTGAACTGAAATGTAATATTAAAACAATAAAGTTTTTATTTTCTCAAACATGCAGCTGTTTGGACACACTGAATGAGCTGTTTGGACACACTGAATGAGTAATGATCCTCTGACACTGCAAAGACTAACCCATGACATACGAGATGACCAGAGATGAGTTCTATCTGATTTCACAACAGACTCCGGTTTCAAAACAAACAAACAAAAAGCGATAAGAAAACAGAATTTATGCTTTTGGACCTTTTGAGCTTCGGCTCATAAAACCTCAGTAAACCAAAACAGACCTTGTGAGTGAATTATGGTCAAAACCAACATGGCATACCACCTTAGCGTTTTTATTTATTTATTTTGAACCGGGTTGCCTGAAAAAGAAAAAAAGGTTTTAAATCTCTTAAGATGAAGATTTAGTGTTTGACCCGTCAGCTGTTACGAGTGACTCACTGCATTTCATGCAGTCTCAGCAGTCACCTGTAACTCCCTCTGCCTGCGCTGAACCCACGTCTGCTCTCTGTCCTCTTCTTCCTCCCCACCATGGACATGGCCCAAAGTCCCTCCTGTCACTTACATTTCACCGCAGCACTCTTAATCTGTCCTCGCTTCATGACTCCATCTCTCTCAGGCTATGTGTGTTCACAAATACTGCAGAATAGTATTTTTTATTTAGACACAGGCCCAGTTCTGTCTTGGCCACCTGAAAACAAACTGTACGTAGTCCTTTGAGTACCTGTGAAGAAAATCCTCCCCAGGAATAAAGTGTGTTCCCTTCCCTCTTTTACTATTTTTGCCTGAAACATCTGCGGCACTTAGTCTCCGCAACTATTGAAACAGTCCCTGTGACTGTGTATTATCGCTCGCCGTGTGTGAATCCCTTGCCTGCTGTGTACGTTACCAGAATAGAACAATGCATAACTAAAAGTAGGACGTTGACGCAGGACATCATGAATAGATTAAAAGGGAAGAGGAAAAGGCAAATTTGACACACAAAAGTCCACAGTAAGAGGGTCGGAAACAGAGTAACGCATCACTGATTACATCACGGCACAGTAAGTCAGCAGATTAATCTGCAGGCGTAAACACATCTGGATTTACCAAACTGCCAATTTACCATAAATAGAACTTCTGCCATAACTTCAGGCCCTTTCAATCTTCCAACACAACAAAATCCTGTTTGTGATGTGGCAGTAAGTTCAGGCTTTGCTAGAATCCGTAAAAGAGGGAGACATATATTTTAAGAGAGTGTGACAAAGGATTTATACATTTTGCATACACCATATCAGCTGAGAAAGCGTGTATGTGTGTGTGTGTGTGTGTGTGTGTGTGTGTGTGTGTGTGTGTGTCCATGTCTGCTTCTGCCTTGTCCTGCGGGGCAACAGCCAGATAATCTCCAGAGTGGGAGACTGAGTGAACGCTGCTATTTTAGCTGTGCACTGTCTGTGCCTATGAATCACTCTGCAGGGTCGCAGCTAAGAGAAGGAGAGGGGTTATTACTGTAATGGCGCAAGAAAAAAAAAAAAGGAAAAAAGTCAAATGACTCTGCTTTTGCTCTTTTTGAGTCCAAATATACACCGGCGCCGTTTAACTCCTCGACGCTAAGTAGGGAGAGAGCGTGCAGCTGACATAACTGGATCTTATGTCATGACGAAAGCACAAGAAGAGGCTCTGATGTGACTGTCCTGTGATAATCTTCTTTTCTCACAAGAATGAACATTATGTTCGTGCACGCACTTAGTGCTTGCACTGTATATATCCTCCTGCTTTACTTTACATCATTCTATGTTATTATGATTGTTGTATGAGACACTAATCTCCACACAATACGGGAAAACCCTTGAGAGCGAAGATCTTTATCGTGCGTTTATATTTCACAATCCGTAAAGGAGGAAGCTTTATCTGCATCTGCATGTGTTTCTGTTCATCGGTGAACTGCTGAATATTAATTTCAGGGAGTGATTAAGCATGCGGGGCTGTGTATGTAGGCCAGTGCCCCCCCTCCCTGCAATGTTCATTAGACTCTCATTAAAACACACAAGGAGACAAGACAGACGACATGACGAGATGATGCAGCCCGGCGATGTGATGACCAACATGCTCCAGTGCTGGTTATTCCCCAGCTGAATCAGGCTTCTCATCAACAACAGTCTTACAGTAGATGGTCACAGCTGGTCACAGATGTCACTGTCCCCCCCCCGGACCCCACTACTTCAGGTTCTGGACCAGTGGAGCGAGTGAAACACAGCTCTGGAGCAAGAGTTGCAGAGGAGCAGAGGATGTGAGCCAGCCAGGAGAGAGTCACAACACCGTGTTGACACCCCCCCCACCCACCCACATCAGACCCCCTCACTGCCACTGCACTATTCTCATTTGGAAAGCTAATACACACACTTCAATAGAGGGATGGAGGGAGGAGATGGATGGCGAGGGTCAAGCAGAACAGCTGCACTCACAAAAGACGCCGGGGCAGACGGGGGTGGAGGGGAGGGGGAGACAACTTGCTCACTGCCTCCCCCTGATGGATGAAAACGGCGTGTTATTCTAAAGAGCACGGGTAGTCAACATTTGCATGACGAACAGAAGAGAGGCCTGAAGCAGTTCCTTTGAAAACAACTCAAACGCAAACAAGATGTTAGCTTCCTCCGTGTCTTCCTGCTGCGCAGCGTTTCACACCTTGGGATTTGCATCAGAGACCATAATAACTGCTCTAATGTCACGGCCGGAATACAAAACAGAACATGGGGCTCACATTTTAATGATGACCCATTAACTGTCATTAAATTGATATTTGAGAGAGAACAGCAGCTTGGCTCGAGTTCTCTGACACAACACGGTGGATGTGACTTGATTCTTAATGCTCTGGGTTAAAGTGAGTTTCCATAAACCAGGATGTGAAAACTGAGTTACACACACGATTCTGAGTGTTTTGACAAGACGTTCCACACTCTCCACAGATTTTTGAATATACTGTACATATACTGTATACTGCGTACGGTTTAAGCTAGGAGGTGTGGAACATATGAAGCTTACACTTTACAGGGACAGACCAAGTAATCAGACTGAGATTGTGATTTGTCATAAGATTAAATCACGCGACAGAAAACGTCCTCATCGAGCCGGAACAAGAACTAATCTGAAGCTTTAACATGACATGAATCTCAATGCATGACATGGAAATACGCCCATGCTGTAACATAACAGCCTTGAATGTTGTAACTAATACAGCCAGTTAACATTAATGTCACATGAATGTTTTGACTGACTCTATTGATGACTGTTAGGTAATACATTAGTGTTAATCATATTCATAGCCTGCTGTGAGGCACATGGCTCCGTGCTGCGAGCCGTTTCTTTATTGGTGTTATGCTGACATCTACTGGACAGAATCAAAATTCTTCTAATGATTTAAGGTGCAAAAGGTCATTTGTAAAAAAAGACTTTCTCATTCTTATTTTTATTCAGTATTCTTTTTCTTGTAATGTTAGGGCTTCATAAAATAGTGTAGGTTTACAGGCAACAGAAAAGTGATGACTGAACTTTTTTTTGTGCCTATAGTTAATCCTACATTTGTTTGAGGGCACGTGTAAATGAGCAATTAATGATTTAAGGGAATAATCTCTGATTCAGTTTACATAAAGGAAATGGTTTAATATGGTTACATGGTTTTAATTTCATTAAAAAAAAAAATCACCTAATTTAGAATGTGAAGTAGCCTCTGTATCACTAATCATTTTCGGTCATGCAGAGTGTTTGATTTAACTGTTGCAGAGACGCTGTAATGTTATCAATGGCAAGCCTCCCACAGATGAACCTATTCAGGGAAGTGACGGCTCAGTAGGTTTATGACACATGTCTATTTGCACTATGCAAAATATTATGAAATGACACAACCCTGCCAACAAACCCACCTCCTGGCAACGGGATGCAAAATGAGTCACGGAAAGCATGGACATGATGTCACACTGATTACCAAAGGTGACTGGAGCTTTTCAGTGCACTAGCCTCTGCCTGCATGAGGATTTTAGGCTCAGCAGTTCATTTTGTGTGTCATCTCACTTTGTATAATTCACTTTTATCTGAAGGATTTTGCCGAAATGCTTTTTATATTTTTCATGTATTTTATTTTTTATTTTATATATTTATAGCTGTTATATTCTATTTCTTTTAGTTAAGTGGAGGGAGTATTCAAAACCTGTTACTGAAGTAAATACTGTAAAAAAAACCTTTTTTTTTCCATGCATGAATCGAAATGAAATTGCAATTATTATTAGTCCGAAGTCATGCCTTCACAATGCTTGTTTTGTCCAACCATCAATCCAAAAGTATTAAAGATAATTTAATTAAAAGGTGTAGCAGCAAATCATCAGATGTTGGAACCAATAGATGTTAATGTATGAAAAACTATTTAAGTGGTGATCTAAATAGTTGCCCAATCTTTTTAAGTAGTCAAGTAGTTGTTCCAGCTGCACTTGTATGAAATGTTGGGTATTTCAATTCATAACAAACCATCAAATTTTTAAGCTTTTCATATGTTTTGTATGCAAACATCTTGCTAAAGTTACCAAATGTAGGAAGTACTGGAATTTCCTCCTGTGGGACTAATAAAGGTATAGCTTATCTTAAAATAAAAGTAAAATACTTCCCTTCCAAATGTTGTGAAGTAGTAAAGCAAAGTTAGTACCTCAGATTTGAACCTACATTCAGAAATGTGTCTATACCTTCAACCATTGCTAGCTCATGTTTTACTCATCGACGTGGGCCTGCTTCACCCCAGAGTCTGGTATTTCACTCCTCACAGTGAAGGATGGCTGCTAAACATAGAACCGATCATGACACATGAGGATTTCCCTGACAGCTGAGAAACTTCCTGCAGGTCAGCTGATGTTTGTTATGACAACCAAGATGAACACTTCATGACAATCTGCTCCAACGTCACAACTGAACATTTATCATTCTGACAATAAATAAAGGTCAACCAGACACCAATCAGCATGTTGGCATTCTGACCCATGACAGACCTACTCAGTATCATTACTGCATTATTACACAAGCTGGACCACACATGTCCTCCAAATCTGACTTAATTTAGGTCTCACCTACACAGCTGTTCAGTTTTATGATTGCATCTTTTTGACTACACAGACTCATAAGATGAAAACAATGTGGCTGGTAACATTAACCGCAGAAGACTTCTAAATGCCAACATGTGAAAGCCACAGTGTGGAGGATTCAGAACTTTGGCGCCCCCCAGTGACAGTTTGAAGTGAACATGCTGAGAGCAGTGCACACCGGGTGTCGAATGAATGAGATTGATGAAACTTATAGACCACACTATTTTTAACTGGGCTCTTTTACACATTAAGGTAATCAGTTCTAACTCTCTGGTTTGCAAACCAGTCATGTCAAGCTTTGACATGTAAAACTAACAAAGTGTTATAGCTCTTCTATAATTCTATATTTGTGTGCTGTGCCTTAGTCAGCTTATGATGTATGTGTGATGAACAGAAACTTATTTCAGGATTTATGAGTTTCACAAAGATGAACAAATGAGAACAATTAGAGAACAACAACAGATGGCAAATAGTTTTTTTTTTTTTTTTTACTTTCAGCAGGAAAAAAGGCAATACAAACTTGTTTCAGTCCCATCTCCATGGGGAGAATAACTACTCAAAATTTAAGCCAGAGTGAAAGAAGAGAAAAACAGATGTATGTACGAACAAATTAAGGAGTTTATTCTCAATATAAACAAAAGTCAAATGTGCAACTAACAGAGAGCCAACTTCTTCAAATGGAAGAGGCCAGTCTGCCTACAGCAGCAACAACAGACCAGATTAAATTCAAATCAGGCCACAATTCAACATCAAAGATCAGTTTTGAGAGTACTTGTCAATTTAAAAAGTATATTCAAAGTAGTAACTTTTAAAAGTAGCAGGCTTCAGTACTGACATGAGAAACAGGTTACATTGCCATATTTTCACTCACTTACAAAGTGTCTATGGAGAAGACCCTTGTGATGATTACAAAAGATTTTTGTTTTGTTTTTATAAAACATTACACACAGACACCTTAGTTTGATATATTACTTTTCAGAATAAATGTTTATTTATTTATTTATACTAGTTATTCTAAACCTTCTACATATTTATTCAAGCAAACACTGTGTCCAAAGCACATGCTCACACACACTCACACACAGACCACCATACAACAGCCGTTAAGCTCGTTTGCAGCTGAATGGTGTGTCCTATATAAAAGGTAAGTGCTTTACATGCTGCCTGAAAAAGTTTTGTGCCACCAACAAAAAGCTTGTATGGTCTATTCAAATGAGAGCTCCCACACACATGCAGAAACTCACACAACTTCATAAGCAGACACCCACGTGCAGACAGACACACACACATACACCTCCCTCAAACAAAAGCCCATGGCTTCCCTCCTTAGAGGGGCAATAAATACTTTATGGCTGTGCCAAATAGACAGCCCCTCTGTCAGAGTGTCAGAGTCTGAAAGAACCCATCAAACAATAACTTAAAGAAAACATCAGCCATTGTAGTCAAAAGGCCATATACAGTATATTATGTACAGTACTGACTATGGACTCACATGTTTGCCTTGAAGCACTTAATAATAGTAATAATGATAATACATTTTATTTAAAAGTGCTTGTCTGGGTACTCAAAGACACTGTGCATCAAATAAGCAAAACAGTATAAAAACAGTACACTAAAAAAAATGACTAAGCTAAACATTAACATTGCCAGACAGCAAGTGAATGACTGTCGAGAACTATTTGATATAAAAACAATAAAACGTATCCTGAAGCAGCAGGAGAAATCAATAAATTTAAATTTTGTCTTACGTCTTGTCCAATCTCCCGTGTGATGTTGCTTTTCAAGTTGTAAAGCTTACTCTAAACCTTGATCTGTACTCATTTCTGTCTTTGTGCCCCTTCAACAACAACATTTCTCCTCTGGGGATCATTAGTTGTCTTGAGGGCCAGATATAAGATTATATAATATGTTAAATATAATACTTACTATATACACTTAATATAATTGTAATTTGGTTTAACAGAAAAAATGGACCAGCAGATTCTGCAATGCATTTCAGGGGAAAAAGGTCACCCATAAATTCCCCCCCCCCCCCCCAAAATAATAATAACATATGTTTTAATTTCTATGTGAAATTGGAACATATCCATAAAAAACACTTGACACAACAGAAAAATGTTTTTGACTTGTTTAGATTCGATTTAGAAACAGTAGAAATAAAAATGTCAAAACAGCTGTGACTAAGCTCAGGATTCGACCTGAGAATGATGTCGTTTATGAATGTTTGTATGGATGTGTAGTTATCTCAGTGACAAAGTCAGTCTACAGACACCACACAGACCACAGCTGAAGCCACAATACCGGCCGACTGGCGAGTTCCAGGCCGTGGACAGGTCTGTTCACTTTCTGTGAGTAAAAATAAACATCCCTAAAGATTCCCTGCAGAATTTGGGATCTTGTTATTTATGTTTACTTTCAAATAAATATGTATATTCAAACATAAGAATGTTTGGCTGCTTGTTAGGACTCACAGTCATGGAGACGACTCTATTCTAGAATGTAAAATCTCTACTAAACTAAATTCCCCAAAGGCCAGATGCTCACTTTTCATTGACTTGCCAGATTAATCTATTGTTGTTTTGCAATAAACAACTGATGGATCAAACAGCATTTGAATTCATGTACAATAGATATA
>JBCAUF010000036.1:19881708-19894152 GCA_038406115.1 Haemulon aurolineatum
CAATGCTGCCCGTCGGCAACAAGCCCCTCATGTGGTACCCGCTGAACCTGCTGGAGAGGGTGGGCTTTGAAGGTGAGCTTTGAAGCTCCTCTACTATCACAACAGCTACATCTAAATACCCCCATCACCGCTACACCTCCCTTACTTACTGCTACCACTACGGATTATGAGAGGTGTTATTCTCCTTTGAGCTTTTTTGCCCCCTTTAGGTCAGGACATCTTTACTGACCCTTCTACCTTCAACCTGGGCAGAAGTCTATTTAGCCAAAATATTCAAAATACCTGTCTGTCATTCAATTGTGCACATGATTAACATGGTAAAAGATAGCAAAAAGACAGACTTGCAGCGATATGTCAAGCAGGTCTGATGCTGTAAGTGTGTCACATTAATTGGATCGGATTAAGCGGTAGCCGTATGTGAGCCGTCCTCCATACGCACTGTGTCAGCGGTCAGGAGAGCGTTACAGGGGTCCACTGGTACTCTTGGTTTGTTTCCACATAAAATGTAAAGAAGCAAAAACACAGCCAGGACTTGTAGTCAGAGTTTATGTGGCCCACTTGGAAAACCTGGAACAAAAAGTGTGCAGACTTTGTTTTAACATTAATGTGGAAAGAGGACCTTTAAGATCACCTCCTCCTGCTCAACGACTGTAACTGTTTTTCATTTTCAGCACAAGTACTGTGTAGGTGACATTTCTGGTTTAAAAACCCAACTGAGTTACTTAAATAAAAACAGATTTTGTTATGTTTTATCATTTCCCTATGATACAACCAGGTCAGGATGACGGAGAGGAATGTACAGTATTTTTGATCGGTAAAAACACACCCAAGAAAGTCACGTAAACTTTGATTGAAAATATAAAATAAAAATTGCAGTTGACAGTTATTGCGGTCAGGAGCCAAGGAACTATAAACTGTAGTTCTTCAGAAAATTGCTAATCTATTTTAATGGATACATTTCAGAATTTAATATTGTCGGCAGGTCTGCCAGCTCGACTTGCCTGGGCAAGTTTGAGGCAGCTGTTTGCCAGCTCCTGATGTTTCTACCGAGAGACAGACGGCAAAATCAGGACTTTTATTGATGAGATTTGAAACAAGTCCCTGTACAAATGCACGTTTAAACATATTCAGATAAAGGGGAAACAACTAAAAAATGAGGTTTGAAGCTGTGACATTATTTTGATAACCAAATTCTTCTGGTCAGTGGCAGTTTTTCTTATTTGCTCCCCAGAAAACAGGAGTCCACTTGCAAAATGCCTCGAGCAACTTTGGCTCTCTCTTTTCACTGCATAAAACGTAGCGAGTTTACGACTGTGCTGCCTTTTCTGCTCCTACTCTCACCAGCTTGTCATCACATCGGCAGCCATTGTCAGGTGTGCATTTCCTGTCTAGATTTACAGTCCAGATTTGTGCCTCTTGTGCTGCAGCCTGCCGTGGGTCCAGAAACTCCGGGCTTATAAAGGGATCTGTTGCAGTATGCTGTTCTTGCCAGTAAACAGGGCTGTTTGTTATAAAAGCCTGTAGGTCCTCGCTAGCCTAAATAAAACTAGCTTTCTATACATAATCATCCTGTGTGGCCAGCAGTTTACTGTGTGCAGCCAGCTAGCCAAAGCCCTGCAATTTGGTTTTACTAGGCTGACACAGCTAGAGTGAACAAATGCCCGGTAGAGAACATTTTATGCAGACAAGGCTAATTAAAGCAGACGGACTCTGCAATGTTCTAGATTCATAAAGTGGTCTAGTAATGTTATTACCAACTGTATAAAAAAGGTGGAGCACTGGTCCCAGCCTGATTTAAGGTTTAGGATGTGTCAAAGGCGAATAGACATTTTATGAGGAGTTTTTCTTGGATATGTTTGGTGTTGTTCTGAATCAGAAAGCTGTGAGGGCATGAATATAATTTTAGGCTCACCCAGTACGCACTGATGGTCTCTCTCTCTCTCATTTGTGAAATGATCTGAGAAATCCTTTTGTACTGTAAAGAAACTGGTCAAGGGAACGTTTTACAAACATAAAAATGTGTCTTTGCATCAGAAACAAAATATATGATGTGAACGTTTCAGCTGCATCTCAGAGAGTAAATGATCGTTCTAGAAGAAGTGACACATGGTTTACCAGCAGTAAGAGATCATATTCAAAATGCAATGGATCACTGCAGCTATGAGTGATCCTGACATGAGTGATGTTTGCAGCGTCTCTACTGTAACAGTGTCTAACATCTGTGTTTTGGGTGTTTTCAGAGGTGATAGTGATCACCACCAAAGACGTCCATAAGATAATGTGCTCAGACCAAAAAATGAAGTTGGACACGAAGATGAAGCTGGAGGTGGTTTGTATCCCGGAAGACGGAGACATGGGCACCGCAGACACCCTCAGATACATCCAGCCGAAGATCAAGGTGTGTGTATTTTTGTGTATATAGACTCTGCATTGATACTACATTGCGCTTATTATACATGCAAAAATTATTTGAGAAAACGTGGTGTTTGACCAGCAAATAAAGAAAGAAATGTATTTATTCAAAAAGTTACATTTCACAGTGGCCCACTGACATTAAAAACAATATTTATCTCCTTACTGCTTCCGTTTCAATACAGCCAGGTATAATTTTCATAAAAGGAAACAATTTTTAAATTACAAATTTGTATTAATTCTTAAACCAAATTGGACAGGGGTAAATCATAGTAGATATACAAGAACATCAACTAAAATATTCTCAGATATTTTCTATTTATCAATCACATAATTAAGTAAAAAATAACCAGTACAAAAGCAGATGACTCAGTATATCACATTCACAGAACTCGATTACTTAAAATAATTGCGGGGGGGGGGGTTTAAGCATGCTGCAACCTGACAGCCACAGCATTAGTTTAAATGTATTGTTTTACTTGTTAAATTTTTCATGGCACAGGTAAACTGATATTAGAATATAAAGAGACCACTGAGTAACTGCATTCATGCTCTGTTTGATCGGTTGGTTGTTTTTCATATTGATTAACTCACTTTGTGCTGTTAAATGCGTTGGTACGCTCAACATGGGCCATTTAATCCCCCCAAAAGGCAAACATTATTTTTCATCTGCATCCATTTTCTGCCACTTCACTCTGACCTCCATGCCGCATGAGGTGAATTAAACAGAAACCACACTGTTAAATTAATGAACGGTTCCCCAAACGACTGAAGTATCCCCAAAAGAATTGTTAACTAATTCTTGTTGACTCATTACGACCTTTTGGTGAGCGAGATAACATGGTTAAGTTGTTCATGCTGAAAGCAGCAACAATGGAGTATTGGCTTTATTATGCGGTGGAAGGCAGGAGCCAAACAGTACATTATACTCTAACCAACACCAATAGCCAGAGTTTTTAATGAGAGAGACTGTTTCCCTGTGCAACATCAACTTCTTAAAGAACATTTGCAGAGGGTCTGGAGGAAGTGTAGAAAAATGGAAAAGACTTGAGGGGGAGGATAGGGTGGGCGTTGTGTGCACCACAGGGTGACCACTGATCCGTGCCTTTCCCTCCCTCCCTCCCCCCCGAATGGTCAAGGCTGCTGAAGTGCCTCATTTCACCTTTTTAAAATACACACAAACATGCACGGGGACACACATGCATACACGCGCTGACATGGTCTCCGTGACCCCCAACCCCACTTTCCAGACCCCCTTCTGTATCCTGCCTGCTGATCCCTCCATCCCTCCCTTCATCCGAACCTCTCTAAACAGATGAGGTCATGGTTAAGACTCAAACTCCCTGTGCTGCCAGTTTACCCGGTGCGCCATTTATTCTCATCCTGTAGTCCTCCACATCTGTGCAACATTTGTGTTTGGGTATGTTGGGGTATATGTCGTCCCTCTGTATATGCCATGTGTCTGACTGACCTCCTGTCACCGTGAAGACATTTTTGTTTGAGGGTTTGTGTAGTTTAGAATCGTTGATGTATGTCTAAAGCAATTTCTCTTGTTTATTGTTTGAATATCAATGAGTGCATATGTTTTGATGTCTTAGCATCGTCGAGTTTATAGTTTAATTACTGCTTCATGTTTGGTTTCTCTGCAGTTTCTAGGGGTGAGGAGGAATATTGATTTACTCGAGGATCATGATCATTATCTTCAGCGACTCTCAATTCATTTACAAATACCAAAAGAAATTGTGCATGCGAAATAAATACACCGTGTTACAGAAACGAAAAAGACAAATCACAAGTACACACAGCTGTGATGCTACGGAGAAGGAAAATTTACTTCAGCCTGCCCAATCCTGAGTGAAGCCAAGCTCTCAGATGCTTTCTCTATTTAATAATCTCCAGGGGGACGAGCCTGACATGACTCACTCAATATGCAAGCTTTTAGGGGTATTTTCAGACTTTTACTCAGTGTAGTGCACTGTGAGCTATGGTAAAGATTTACTATACTGCTCTATGAAACATAACTGGCAGGTAGGCTAAATAATGTTGATTGAGGTCAATGTCTAAAACAGTGTTAAAGACAAACGGAGAATAGTGTGTGGGGAAACATGTGGTGTCTTTTAAAGATTGAAATGTAAAACTTGTCATTCAAAGCTAAATTATGCAGCTACAACTGTTCGCATCTTTATTGAATCAAGAATTATTCTATTGTGATCCCCAAATAAATCGTAAATCTTCCACATAGGATTCACACTCTTGACGCTGTCGCTCAAAAAATCTCTGAAATATGTTTCCAGATACCCATCTCTTCCGAGCGCACCACATCAAATGGTCATTCAAAGACACAAGTGTCCTGCCACAGCAGCTCATTACGTTCTTCACAGCGAAATCAGTCGGCTTTGCTTTTAAAACAGATTTATCAGGGATTTAAAATGCTGAATTTGTTGTGACAAGTGACTTTAATGTTTTTTTTTTTGCTCTGGCATTTGAATGGGTCTGTACAGATTCTCATTATTCCCTTCGCTCAAGAGTTTCTTAGTAGATGCATAGTATAAACACACACAAACACACATACGACACGCACACACACACTTACACAGGACCAGCTCCAGCATGCTCCCATTGAGAATAGTCGGGTTCCTAATCCTTTGAGCAGCCAGCTAGATTAGTGGCATTGAGTTACACTCACTCACCCACTGGAGGGTGATGAGTGAGGAGCTGTAACCATGGCCTGCCAAATCCCAGCACAGAAATCACTCGAACTGTCAAACTGATGCATGAGTACAGTATGGACACACACACACTCACTCATCTCTTTACACAAACACCCTCCCATGAGGGGATTTGGTGTAACCTATCAAACAAAATACTTACAGGAATCAGTGGAGAGAGTAGGTCATTCCTCTTGATTATTGAAAAGAGAGATTACGAGCAGCATATTTTATTTTGTTCACTCTTCAAACAGTGAAGTTACACAAAAGTGGAGGGATATGCCCGATTATTACTTCGGTCTTTCACAATAAGCCAAACTAGTGAAAGGAGTACTTAACATGCACTTTTTGCTTTGTATGCTTAAACCCTCTTTGACGTTTTTGTTATCATTCAGGTTTAATCACCTGGCAGAATGAGTGTATGCAGGCTAAAAGAACTATATATACATTGGAGTCTCTGATTCAAAGGTTCACCTTTGGTCCACATATGTTAGTCAGCTCGTAAGACTCAAGACAAAAGGTGAGGAGAGAGAAAAGAGTGAGAGATGGAGCTGAGGCTTTTCATTTCAGAGGGACACAGCAAACATACTTAGTCGAGACTTGGTTTCTTTTCATTTCTTTCCATCTTTTTGCTGTGTTACTCTCCAACCAGCAAGCGCCTTTTTTTTCCGCCGAAATGTGGCGCATAATAATTTAAGGTTTAAGGTTGGGGTGCAGTTTATGTTAACAGTGGCTTGCATTACTTTTAGGTCAATGTGAAATAAAAAATGTTTGAGTAAATCAGTAAAATTATCTGCTTTTGCGTCCAGTCAGACAACCCAAGTTATTCATACATTCTGAACTGGACAGATTTGAAGGTGTGTCTAAAAGCTGTCCTACATATGGAGGGAAAGAATTATGAAAAGATGATTATCATAATTACAAAGATCAGATTGTGGTGGAAATGCACTCGTTTGGTCTTTGCTAAGGACATGGAAAAATAAAGAAGTATGACAAGAATGTTTGAAGTAGTTGGAATGAATGGTCGTGATCGTGGAACATGGTATTCAGTTCAATACAGCCACAAGGTCCCCTTAAAAAGACACATTCAGAATTTTCTTAAATTAAGCATTCAAACTCTCAAAGCATGGACCTAGTTTATTTGTTGATTTGTTTATTAATGTTGTTTACAGTGTACCACGGGGGAGATATTTTATAAGTGGTTGGTGGGTTTTATTGAAGGGGATAGGTAAGAGTCGATGTTGGTCACCGATGTAGCCTAGCGAGCCAAAAAAATTAGAAGCTAAGAAGTCAAAGTTTGAGAAAGTTCAAACGAGATAGAGTTCAGAAAATGGAGAGTGCAGACCCCCGCCAAGGCTAATAGTCCAGTCTTCTATGATATGCTAATCTGCAAGCACAACTGAGTATATTTCCAAAATGTGGTAGTGCCTAATTGAAGCCTCATCCATTAGAATGTGAGATCTGTATCAAGCATGACTCTTACACTCAAATTAATACATTTGGATTAAGTCATGACAATCCATCAATTGGCTAGGTTTTGTCACTATTGAACTTTACCACCATCTACTGGATCTTGAAATATACAGTATGGCATTTATTCTGTTGAGGCCAAAGGCCGTATCTCGCATTGGTAACGAAAGTGAAAAATGATTTGTGTGCCTGCCCCGTGACTCGTATCTACTCAAAAATTAGATGCACTCTTCTCTGGCCCACGCTACACCCTTCTAAGTTTAATTAAAATCAGGCTAGTGTTTTTTTCTTTCCGTAATGCTTCTGATAAACAAATAAACAGACAAACAAACAAATAAACAGACAAAAAAAAAATAAATAAAAACATAACCTCCTTGGTGAAGGTAAAAAAGTCAGAAAGCGGCATAAAGCTGCAGACTTGATTAGGTGTTGATTCACAGTGGGATCAACAGTACTAGCGCTTCTCATTTTATTTCTTGTGAACACCAAAAATGTGGCTTTATAGAGCTATGACGTAAAAAAAATTCCAAGTTTTTTATTGCTGATGAAAGAGTTAGATGATTGCCAGTTCTTGCGCCCTTAGTAACAAACATGTAGAAACCACTTTAGCACCAAAGACAGCAACCATGCAGACATTATTTGATGATAAGAAGGAATTTATCAGACAAGCTCAAAAACAAAAGCTGCACAATCATCACGCAAAGTTTCCAAGTATTGCTAAAGTGGGTCAAGATTGTGTAAGCAGTAGTCTTGGATTGATGTCAGCCACCACGGGGACAAGTGTGTGTGTGTGTATGTGTGCATCAGTGTGTGTGGTCCTGACCTGTCCAGAGATCTTGGCTGTTGAAAGGCCAAAGTGTCTCTGTCTCTCCAGCTGACTCCACTCTGCTGTCGCCTGAGTGTGTGTCTGTGTGTGGTGATTGTGCAGGCGCATTTTTCTGCCCATTTGTGTGTGTGTGTGTGTGTGCGTGTGTGCGTACGTGCATACTTGTGTGCCCTGTTTCTGAACATGTGTGTGATCGAGGGAGAAGAGAGTTGAAAGGTCCCTGAGTCTCAGTGTCGGTGGATCTCCTGCAGACACCTCCAACTTTGACATGGCAGCTTCCTGTCGCCAGGTCCAGACCAGGTTAGGCCGGGAGTTACCTCCAGGTCAACTACACGGCCTTTGACCCCACTGATACCAGCCCTCCCCACACACTCAGACACACACAGAGCTCCACTTGCCTCTCCAACATAAAAATCAAGTGAATCTTTGTATGCTTTCCCCAACCCATGATCCTCATTTTTAACTGTTTCATATCAGCTAGTAAGTAACTAGCTAGCTAGTATATATATCTGGGGACTGTTGAGTTTTCTTAAATATTTTGAGATGCATCTGTTTACTTGCACTATGCTATGCCGTACTACACCTATATATTGATTTGTGCAGTAAATAAAGTTTTGCCAGTATTATGTTTGTGACAGACAGAGATTAAATCAGATATTCATATTCTCTTTTCTCCTCAGTCTTTCCTGCATCCCACCATCCATCCATCCTTCCTTTTTAATACCACTTTCAACATGTCTTTCCTTCCCTTTCGTCGTTCATGGCGGTGCTGATTGACTCCTCAGTTGCGTTTGTCTCCCTCATTAAATGCAGCCTCGTCCTTCTCTCTCTCACTCCTCTTTCGTTCCCTCGGTCACAGACAGAGCAAAGATGTCTCTGTCATTAGGGCTGCTGGTGCTAATGGCGGGATTAGTTCTCATGCTGACAGCCTTCATCACCGGACAGACAGATGGATACCGCACGCACACACCCGAATGTGGGCGCACCCACATGTAAACACACACACACGCAGACACGGAGCATCAGCGGAGACCAGTTAAAGTGACTGATGTATGTTTTGAGCTCCCTGTCGTTGGCGGTGGAGTAAGTGATATGTCTGTGGAATTCACACGCTGCATATTGATATACAGTTTTAAACACATCGGTTTACATATTATTACATAGCTAGATTGCTGAAAATAGTTTGAGTTTTGGTGTATGTTGGCGATTTTCTGTGGTGGGCGAAATGCAAAAAAATCTATTTGTTTTCTTCTTCTTTAAGAACCTATGAAGGGTTTCTTTTACGCAACACTCTGTTTTGTCTTTTGAGTGTTGGAAATCAAGGAACATAGTCCTTGTTTTCTTTGTGTCATTGTGATGTTAGAGCGGTGTTGTTTTTGGATCAGTTCATAGAAGGTGCTCGAACCCAGCCAGGCTAGCTCGGTGTTCTGGGTAAAAGTGGAAGGTTGGAAGTTATTTATGTGGCATCGTGTCAGTGTCTGCCAGGAGAATGATAGAAAAATGAGCCTGGATGCAAATGTATTTTGCGCAGTTAGAGGTGGACTTGATTTATTTTACCCACTTACTTTTTCGGAGATACGATCGCTCGCACAGGCTGAAAGTAAACACATTAAAGATGTAGTCTGTGAAGCGCTCAAATGGCCCTTAAAACAATAAATGGAAAATTACAACTTGTGCAAAGGGGTTGAACGAGATTTCAAATACATTTTGCAAACACAGATTTGCTGTTTGCTGTTTCCCACACACTGTTGTAATGTTGACAGAACATATGACATTTCTCTTGACGTAAATGCAGGACTTGTAAGCAACAACAGCTGTATCTGTTAATGTGATACAACACATCTGCACCAGTCATACTGAAAAGTTTAACCTGTGTGAAGGACTTACCACAGGAGCTATGGACCATGACCAATGGCTTATTAGATATTTTATTGAAATTATAAGCTAAAAAAATTTGATTGAGATATATATAAATATTCTTTTGAAATAATACATCATATAAAAGTATTAAAGATGTTCAAACACAAAGTATAGCAGTCAACTTCTAGCACAAATCTACTGTAATAATCAGACAAGACAGGAGTTCCATGAGTGCAGCATTTCCAAAAACGTCCTCTGCACCTTTATTATTGTGAACACATTGTTTGGTAAATCTTACAACTAGCTGAATTTGCAATATCCATTTAACGCATAAGCTTCAGTATTGCCACAGCATTTTATTTTCAGTTATTCATTTGCATTCATTGCTGTGATGTCACTGTGTACATATAGCGATATTCTCTGCACGCAGCTAAAAAGTGATAAGGAAACTCATATTCAGACCTTTTATAAGGAAACGCACTCTGAAACAGCAGAATTGGTTCAGCTGAGGAGAAACAGACACATTGCTAAACACAAACAGTGAAACGAAGCAGGATTCATTGCTCACTGTCATCTGAGTTTAAGTCACTTTAACGCAGGCCCTACAAGTGTTTGTGTGGGTTTGGCTCATACACAAGCAATGCTCAGCTTGGACGAACTCGCTGTTGACCAAGAACAGTCACTCCTCTATTTTCCTCTGTGTGTGTGTCTATATGTCTGTCTCAGAAACCTGCTCACTGAGCCAGTTTCTGTTGTGAGTATTGACAATAACACAGTCCAAGCTCTCATGTCTTGAGGTGTTTACGTGGAGCATTGTCGCCACATTAATTCATGTATAGTCTACATGCATGCCCGGGATGACTGTCGTGAGTGAGCAAACCTCACTTCGTAAACACAACTCGCCCCTCGAACTGTATTTCATGCATTTCTGTGTGTTTCTGGGGTTTCGTGTGTACGCGTGCGGGGCAACTTTGGAAATGTCTTTAAGATCACAACAGGTGGGAAGAATTTGTTCCAAAATAGAGCACAAGCCAGAAAGCTCTTTCTGGAGGCCTGAAACATCTTAACTTACCTTAAATGAAGAAATCGTGGTCCAACACAGCAGAGCCAGTGTGTTGAGGTCACTGTGTGTTAATTTACTCTGTTCCACGTTTCCCTCCTCAGACGGACATCCTGGTGGTGAGCTGTGACCTGATTACAGACGTGGCGCTTCACGAGGTGGTCGATCTGTTCAGGGCCCACAATGCAACACTGGCCATGCTAATGAGCAAAGCCCATGAGTTTACAGAGACTGTCCCCGGCCAGAAGGGCAAGAAAAAGACAGGTAACATGCATTACATTTGCATAGATTACTGTAGACAAACATGGCATGGCTCTGATAAGAAAAGGAAGCGGACATCCTTTTACATTTATGCAAAGGAAAACTGCTGGATCAAATTGGTAAATGTGTCACTTACTGTTTGGCTATATTATTTTCTTTGAACATTAAATATTGTGTATTTTTTCACAGCTGAGCAGAGAGACTTTGTGGGAGTGGATCAGTCAGGGAAGAGGCTGCTGTTCATGGCCAATGAGGCCGATCTGGAGGATGGGCTATCAATTAGGAAGTCTATCATGAGGAAGTAAGTAATGGGTGGTGGGTTCTCTTTACCTCTAGTGGTCTACAGATATATCCATGGAGATATATGGTTTTCTTTCTCCAGGTTTTGAGATATCTGTCTCTGAGATATCTCCCTCCACCTCAGTACAGTGGAAGTGAATGAAATTTTATTTATGGTGTTCACGGCATCTCTTCTCAGAAACCATAATTAGATGAACTGGCCCTTTATTGTAGCAATGAATCCAACATACAGACTAATTTTACTCCATATTGACTGATATATTATTCATCTTGTATGTTTATTTGGATCTTTGATAGTAATAGTCTGCATTTCTTGTACATTGTTCACTAACGACACGCTTCTACACTTTTTATGATAAAACTGTTTAATGTTAAGTTCAACACTGATCTGATCAATGTAATATCTTGTATCTGTCATCTCAAATGTTATCATATTCAGTATAATTAACATTAGTTCCACAAGTTGCTACAGGATGTTGTCAGACGAAGGATCCCATCCTGGGATCAGTGTTTGGTGTTTGACTGATGGTAAATAAGTTCTGCACATCTGTAGTTTTTGGTTAGGAGAGCAGATGTTTTGGTTTCTAATCAGAGTCGGTGTGTTTGTATGCTGAAGGCTCTGTGGCGGGTGTGTGGGATTTTTGTTACAGGAAGAGTACTCTAGGTAGGTTTTCGTCTCCGAGTCCTGAAATGCATGTATGTGTGAGAGCGGGTGTTTTGGGAGCTCGTAAATACTTCATGGAGCCAAAGCCACTGTAAATTCTGGCCAATAAGAGGGGGGCCAGAGCAGCTGCTCGCATGCTTCCCTGCACAAGGAAATCTTCAGCCACACACACACACACACACATGCACACAGATATATATACACACGCATTCCGTCTTTTTCACACACACAGAAATGCTTATATGAACACACACAGACACACGTAACTCGACCTCGAGGTGGACATTGATGGAGAGAAAACACTCACACGTTGTCACACTGTTATGGAAACACGAGCCCACAGCTAAACATTTATGGCTTACATTGAAAGACTTATAACATTCAAATCACCGCTGATCATTTATACACACGCGCGTCACACAACCACGCGAAACAGATTTAAAAAATCTCTCGACATACAGAATTAATCGCCTCGGGCCATGTTAGAATAAATATCTGGAGGTCTGGATTTTCGTAACCCGCCCTCTGCGGTTTTACAAGATCTGACTGTTTTGTTCATCAGGACGATCCAGTCAAAGGTCACACCGTCATGGCAAATCATACGCACACGCTACAGGTGTCTTCCTTCGTAATTTGTATTCTGCATGTGCACACACTGCCCCATTCCTGAAACATTTGCACCCGACAGTTTGATCCAAACTCAGTCACATGCACAAAAGACTTTTCTTTGCCTCAAGTTTTAATTTTTTTTTTTTCTTCCTTCTTTGCCTTTTTTTTCAGCGCTTTTTGATTACTTTTTTTTTTTGCTGACACAGCATTCACAAAATCGTCACTGGGCCTGTCATTCCACTGTTCAGACATCAGAACAATATATCAAATATTA
>JBCAUF010000036.1:19894252-19906183 GCA_038406115.1 Haemulon aurolineatum
TTTATTTTATCTTTTCTTTTGTCTCTGGGGTTTATTTTCCCCTCCCCATTCTTTCAGCCACCTCTCTCTTCCACACGAACATTCAATCATTCTTCCATTCTTCCATCCCCGCTCGGCCTCCGTCAGCTCTCCCGCGCTACGGTTTCCACACGGTTGAGGTGTGTTAGCTCAGAACATTCTGCACATGTGAGATAGTTTGACCTGGAAATTGCTTAAACGCTGTGGAAGGACTCCAACCGAGCTTCCCCCCGTACATTACAGCTCCACCTGTCAGAGTCTCTCTCGACCTGGAGGAGTGGTGGGGCGTGTATCGACAGGCCGGTTCGAAATTGAAATTGTTTGGATCATGGGAAAGACTCAAGCAAACCACTGAGGTTCCTGTTTAGAAATGCCATCAGATGCAGTCAAATTTACCTCCAGACTTCCTACCACTCCATCAGTATCATGTGCCTTTCGTAACACGGTAAACGTGTTTGCGTGCCATATTTTTTTCTTTTGGTTTCATAAGTTCAAGTCATTCTAAAGCGTTTTTGAGAAGTATATCTTAACTGCAGTGACCTTCAAAGATATTGGACCGGGAATTTGTTTGCATCTGTTAGCAATGATGGCGCAAGACAGAGAGGCTAAAATCCAATCAACACAAATACCACATGTGCTGTACCTTCCAAAAATGAAATAACTTCCACTGCAGTGCAGCAGAAGTTCAGGATTACATTAATGCAAGTGCATACAGTACTCTCTGCACTGCACTGTGCACTGATCCTAACAAGCACCATCAATGCAAGCTATTGGTGTCTATATAGACTGGAGGGGCTATGTTTGTGATTATCATCTTTAATTTATGTGCTCGTACATCAGTTATATTGTGCATCTGCCTGATTTGTTTTATGGATTTTCGTTTACTTGCTGGCTCTTGATGGTTTTTTGTTTTTTTTTTGAAAATGTCAGAATCTCTGAATCATTTGGCTGGCATACATGTCAGTCTGGTTTTCATTTCCCTTTTTCTGCAATCTGTCATTTCAAAACAAACATTTGGCCTGAATTGATTAGTTAGTTAGTTGATTAGTGGTTTGGCAGAAAATCAATGTAGATATTTATATGTTCGATCAGGCTCTCGGTCCAACAAAAACGCAATGTGAGGACCTGACTTCGGGCTCCAAACGTGCAGGTTTTGTCAGTCGTCAAGTGTAAACTTACTGCACCAGCAGGGCCATGTGCACACCAGGCTTATAACACAGGTTAAAATTCGTGAGTCAGCTCAATTCAGAAAGCATCTATTCGACAAGCCTGGTATTAAGGGAATCACACACATTTTATTTTGGAGGCAATAGTTAAATGCCCTGAATAAGTCGTAAGCCCTTCAGCCCTGTTGGCTCTGTAGTGGAAACCTGACTAATGAGGGTATTAACAGTCAATCTGCTGCGTCTGAGTCATCGTCCGCTGTGGGGTTTTAGTTGTAACTAAATAAGACATTATGCTGTGTGCGTTTTGTGTGTGTTTGAGAGCGAGAGAGATGTGACTCCTCTCTCCCACTGAGGACTTTAGTGGTACTTTAGTAGTCAGTCATTAATCCAAGAGTTGAGTCATCCTTGCCTGCAGAGGCACTAAATTCCTGCTCCCCCTGACACCGAGCTCTACAGCACTCGCAGCAACCAGAAATCACATGACGCCGCTGACAGGAAAAAGCAAGATGTTTACCCTTGTTTGGGAAATGCAAGATGTTTGTTTTAGTTGGATTCTGCCGAAAGTGTAAACTAATAAAATTGCATGTGGCCCATGCTCAGTGTTTTCAGTCAGGAGGGTTAGCAACGCTTTAAAAAATGGGAAAAATGTCTTCACTTCCAAATAGTCAGCATGAATACTTTCCAATTTTCGTTTTTATGATTGAAGATGATGAATTTTTGGCTCTGAAAAAATCCAGAATGTTTGTTTATAAGCTTGCTAATGCCAACCTGGAATAGAAATATATGTCCGTGTATTAGATTTGTGTCCTCTTTTTGTTTGTGGTTTTGCTGTTAGAGACCCAGTAGTGCTGAAGTAATATATCAGTCAAATAAAGGGTTGTAGATCGAAGATTGGACTGAATTAATCCTTCGGGCTCTAATTTTGTGTCAGTGAAAGGTCTTGTGCATTATGATGTGTTTCCACGCACAACTCAGACGTGCAGGTCATAGTATTTTGGAGCAGTCTTTTTTTGGCACAAGTGTAATTTGGCTGACTGAGATCACGTCCAATCACCACGTCCTCTGTGGTATCTTCCACTTTCCCCCAAGTCCTGTCCTCCATCAGGTGCAGCAGCGAATCTTTGATACTCCCCCATCGCCCTCGTGCATGTGACCGAGCAGTTTTTCCCATTCAAATGCTCGGCCAGCATGATAAGAGCTGGCTGCGGCAAAGTGTCACATCAGACCGTTTTAGCTGTTGGCCTGCCTTTTTGTTTTCCTTTCTGATGCAGGAACTCGCAGTAATAGGTGCAGATGCTAATGCAGGATTTCCCGCAGTGTTTTATAGCGGAGGCACCCCGCCTTGCATCCTCACAGTTTTATGAAATGCAGCATCGGGCTCATTAAAGCTTCGTGGAATGTGGGCAGTGGGCAGTAAACCGGCATCTGGTAACCGCACTGATCTGTCTGATTCAGCTCAACGGCCGATCGATCGCTCGACCACATCGTACTTTCATTTCCTTCGACATTTGGATAATCGCCAGTTGGACGTGCATTTTTACCCACCAGAGTCTGCATTGAGCTAAAGGGAGTCTCAGGATCTTATTGACCAGCTGCATTTATATCATCATCATCATCATCATCATCTCATCAGTGGCTGTGGTCAGACTGGGCAGCAGCACATGACAGTGGGATGTCACTCTACTGTAAAATATGTTGAGTTTTTTTTATGAATGAAAAGCCTGAAGTGCCTCAGATCTTCACCACGCTGCCCTAGACATCTAAGGGCACCTGTTCCTCCTCTTCTTCTCTCTCCCCTGCTCTCTCCCTCCTGCCCACCTGCAGGTGCCAAACAGTGATGTCACATGCTGGGTGTTCCAATAAATTTAAGCCCACAATACACACACATACTCACAGAGACACACAGAGACCTGGGAACTGATGTATGAATAAATACATTTGACAAACACCCACAGAGCTTGTCTGTGTGTGTGCGCGCACATGTGTTTTTATGCTTTTGAATAAAATACCTTAACACAGACGGACACACACACACACACACACACTGTTTGATTTATGGCTTTCAGCATCTGGTTGTAAAATATGTGTGACCAAGCAGCCCTCCTGAGTCACTCTAGTTATAGCGCGAGCCTGGTGAAGAGAGGGAGGTGAATGGAGGGGAGAGAGAGAGAGAGAGAGCTGGAAAACTGTGGAATGATGAAAGAGAGAGGGAGGAAATGAGCGGAGGAGAGGCAGAGGAAGAGAGAGAGAAAAGATGGAAAAACCTTCATCAAAGTCAGGTACAGTGCATGTCATCACTCAGTTTCCATTCAATCCCTTGTCATTTTCAATATCCTGTCCTGCACTACCGCAGATATTTTAGTTGGAATTCATCTATATTAATTATTGCAAAGAGGTGCTTCCACTGAAACTTTTATTGTGTAAAATCAAGCATTTATGTGGCATGTATTCAACGTTGAATATCATCTGAAAACAAAATACACAAAGGAAATATTTATATTTTAATCTCTTTACAATCCTGCTCATGTCCCTATTTTTTGTATACAGACCAATACTGTACTGCCAGCCCCACTACTGTAATGCTGGTATTGATGTCTAGTGGATTTGGTTAACCAGTGCTGCGGCTCCGGATGAAACTAAAAATAACAATACCAACAATAAGAGGAACAATACAGTGGCCAGTGTGCATGGCAACTGTTTCTGTAATTCAAAAATATGGATAAACAAACGGGCCGACGAGGTGCTTCTGTTCAGGGCCTCGATTGGGTCAAATGAATCGAAGTCGCACGCCAAACTTTTCAGGCAACCAGTTAAAACACCTGTGAGTGATTTCAAACCAACTCTTCAGGGAGCGCTTTGGACCATCGTCATCAAAACACTAAGTGAGGGAATATCTTTTGGAAGAGTTATTCCGATCTCTCCTGTAGAGTTTTAAAGACTCGTACAATGGAGGCCAAGACGCATTGCAACCGTTCTGCTGGCTTCTGGAGGCCCACCACCTTACCAAGACATTTGTATTGTATGTGTTTGCCAATGCTAAGACATTAGCCGCAATTGCAGTGTCACATAAATACTCCGTTGACAGCCACTCCGCTGGCAGAGGGGAGGGCTTTTTTGTTTGTTTTTTTGGCTACCACCCAGATTGTGATTGTACAGAACAAAGAATTTCTAGGTTTCATTTATTTATTTTCCAGGCAGCCATTACTCTCGATTGATTTCAGAATGAAATTGTAAATCAGCTTGCTCAGATCTGAACATAACAGCGAAACAGTGAACATCATGTCTGCTTTTGATTTTGGCCAAGCTACGTTATTGTTGTGTGGTAATGAGACACAGGCTTTTCAAATCAATCCGCTTTTACAACTCTAAAAATCTAAATCACTGCAGCATGCTTTTGAAAAATGGTTAGCAGTAATGGAAGGTGTATGTGATTTGTAGTAAATGGGCTAAAACATGTAAAAGCAGTGGTATGGTCCTTTTAGGAACAATGCACCCCGCAGCTTTTATTATGGAATGATTGAAAGGGCAGAGGAAGAGGAGGATGGGTAGTCAGAGAGGATGAAGGGGGTGAGGGTGGGTTTGTTTATTGAAACCTGGACCTGGATAAAATGGTTTTCTTTGGCCGTCGCTTCGTAAATGTCACATGTTCAAACTCAGGGCCACCGTGTGCGAGTAAATGCGTGAATGAGTGAATGCATGGCTGTGTGTGCGGTCAACATAAACCTGTCTCATGGCGGCAGCCCCGGGTGGGGCGACATCGACGGTAGCTGACACAGGACAATAGACAGATGTCACTATTCTCTGACTTTTATGTAAGCCTATGGCCATGTCTGGTTTCCATCAAATGTTCCTGTCCTATGTGCAGAGCGGAGGTAAATTAAAAGGGGTTTCAGTAAATGAGAAGCAAACATAAAACGTAAAAGCAGCAGGTGATGAAAAGAATCAAAGCAAACTGTCCTCAAAGTAGCAGCCGGGGTAAAGCTGTTTGTCATGAAATTGGTGCGTGTGTGCAGTGCGGTCGGACTCCACAAATGCATATTCTGATGGAAATTCTGATGTTTTCTTTCAACTTTGTGCATAAAATGTCAGAGACAGTTGGGTTTTTTTGGAGGGGGGGAGGGGTTGCTGTGGGTTTTTTTTTTTCCAAAGCAAGCCCACATGATTAAAAGTCAGATTTGTTGTAATTGTCCCGTCTTGACTCTGTGTGTGTCTTTTACCTGCAGACATCCCAGGATGCACATCAAAACAGGCCTCGTCGACGCTCACCTCTACTGCCTGAAGAAAGCAGTGGTGGACTTTCTCGTCGACAACAAGTGAGTTCTTCTGCTCATTTCTCCCGGTGAATATAGGAGGTAACATATCCATGTAACAATTAGCGATCCAACATTGAATTGTAACCCTGTATTTTTTTAAAAAAAACGCTAGAAATGCCCGCTTCGTGTCTGCAGAGTGAGCAGTGTGGGTGTAAAAACACGCATACAGTTGGACATGAACCCAGCCAGACATTCACAATCGCTGCTTAATCTGTAGCAAGTGTTAAACATGGTTGCATGGTGTGTAAGGCTTTGAAAGGTCCCGTTAGCAGGGTATTCTAGCGAGGTGTTAATTTGTTTTACTATGTGCCACTGAGGCAGGCTGTTAGGCCTTTAGCCTCTGAAGTGAAGCCGTGTCACGGGGAGCGTTCTGTAGCCGCCTGGGCAATAGATGCACGCTTAGACTCATGAAATTCAAAGGATATGCAGTGTGTGGCAACAATAGATTCTTAATTTAATAAATAAATCACTTTGTTTTAGAAGCAGACTCTGACCCTCACTCGAATTAAGAATACAAGAGGGTTTAACAAGAATGTCTGCATGGTAACAAAAAACAAATGGTGGAGCTTGGTCAGGTAAAATCCAAAGTATGGTAATGCGTTCTTTAGAGGCGGCATGATTGCCAGAAAAAGAAGGAAAATAAGGCAATCAATCTGCGCGAGTCACTTGTCATCACAGCAAACATCAGTCGGGGATCTCATCCATTGACTGCTTGTGGCCAAAAAACACATATTGAATAAACACCCCAGCAATGAAATGTTAAGAACCATAATGTGTATAAATACATTTTTGTATCACAAAATATTGTGCCACAGCCTTGTTGACTAGTCATTAGAGCTGACCAGGTCTTCTCTGGTCTGCCCTCCAGGCAATAATTTGTCTTATCTCATCGTTTCTGACCTTTATTTTAAGTTTTTGGCACGCCGTGGACACTTGAAGAGGAGATGTGTGGGAAGCACATTAAAAGGCTGCAGACAAAAAAAAAAAAAAGTTTGAATGTTTTCTAGCCTGTTCGATAAGGACGGGACCAGAGCCAGACACGTTCCAGACAAGGTCGTCAAACTTCTCAACACAGGGCGGTGGTGAGACGTTGCCGACATGTTTATCCTGAAAGTTTTTAGTCGCACCGTGAAGTGGGTGCCTGGCTGAAGGCTAGATTGTGGAAATCTGCCATTGCCCAGTTTTGCCTTTTAGCTGTTTTAAATGGAGTGAGCCCTCACCATACGCGATTTCGTTGACACATAAATAAATCCAAAGCCTCGCCAACAAACACAAACCTCCCAACTCCACTCCTCTTCACCCCTGCTGAATATTTTTGGTTAAGCTGAGGGGGCACACTTGAACATAGTAATTTGCCATGGAGATGTAGATATAAATCTTACGTCATTACATCACTAACGCACCCTCTGCCGCCTCCATATATCATCGCTCTTGTTAGATGACTCATTTCTTTCTTCAGCTCTTTTCTTGGCGTTTCCTTTCACAGCTCATCTCTCTCGCTCTGTCTCTCTCTCTCTCCTTTCTCCTCCATGCTCTTTCTCTGTCTCTTGCTCAAGGAGAGAAATGGACAGAGTAACTGTTGTTTTTCTCCTGTCATTCAGATGGAAATTCTAATCTCCCTTTTAAAAGAAAGCAAGAGAGGGCAAGTGAAGGAGGGGGTGGAGGTGGTGGTGGTGGTGGTGGAGAGGAACACTGAGCACAGTGCAAAGAAGAAATTAAGACGGGGAAGTTACCTCCTGGTTTGCACAGAGAGAGGCTTCATCTTCATCTGCTTTTGCTTTAAAAGTCATCATAAGGTGGTGGTAACTGTCATTACCTCATGTTTATCAACTAGATGGATGCCATTAATTTTTAGACAATTGCATTGTTGTCCCATCAGCCTCTGAATTATTACATAACCGAGACATTAGTAACTTTAACTTTAGCAACCAAATGAATGAATCTAATTATTCCTTTTCCTGTTTCTTCAATCTTGTGCCGGTTTCTGGCACAACCTCGGCCGCCATCACTGTCGATATAGAATCAGATGTTGAACAAAGGCAGCAAGGCATTTGCCAAGGACATTACAAGTCAAATAGGAAGTAAATACGGAAAAATCAAACAATTGCAAGGTTGCGGTAAATGTGTTAACCATCTCAGCTGTCTTTTCTGTTTTAGATCCACAGCACCTAAAGGATACACAAAGTACCTCCTTCACAAACAAATTTCCTCACTTTTAGTATTTATTTAGTGTTGAGTATTAAACCAAGACGAAACCAGGATGTTTGACATTCTCCATACGTGTGACACTGATGGCTGTTGAAGGAAGCTTTGCATCTGTGGCACATTGAGCTCTTGTTCCGTCTTCTCGTGTCACAGGTCCATCTCGTCAATCCGAGGTGAGCTGGTACCGTATTTGGTGCGGAAGCAGTTTTCCAAAACAGCCAACAGTCAGAAAATCAAAGACGACGCAGAGGATCAGAACCAGAAGAAGAACGACGGCTCTACAAACAACGGTCAGTTTGAGCGCACATCACAAGCTGAAAAAAAAAAAAGACGGCACTTAACATCCCCCCAAATGGCATCAATGTGTCATCATTTTTACCCTGTTCCCCTCTCTCTCTCTTCATTGTCCAGAGCTGCTCATCTCATCACGAGACGAGCCTCTCCTCCAGCTGGCTCAGGAGCGTTCGTGTTGGAACGACCACCGCGGCGACATGAGCGAGGCCTACCACGGAGGAAAGCTGCGCTGCTACGTTCACATCATGGACGAGGGCCCGTGCTACCGCGTCAACACCTTAGCTGCTTACATAGAAGCAAACAGACTGGTGAGTCAGACGCCTGCTCCTGCTGGGGGCTTTTGTTGGATCTCTAAATACTGCATACGTGAGGAGTGGAGCACATTTGGTGGGAATGCAGTTTCATCAGTTTCATTTATTGGCAAATCATGTAGAAAGCATTGATTAATGCTCTCTTACGTCGCAGTGTAGGGTGTCTTTGCCCCCGAGATTATGCAATCATACACGCCGTCATTCATGTTCTTTGAACATCTGCCACATTTGAGCCTGGAAATGCCAAAGTAAAAGGGCAGCGAGAAACACTTGCATGACCTCTATTCTGGACTCCCTTTTTTCTTCTTTTATAAAAAATCCCGCTTCCACCAATAATTTTTATCCAGTGATTGAGCGACCACGGGACACACGTGTTGTTTATAATGTTGGTCCGTTTGTCAAAATGCAATATGAATACAAACCAAACCAGGTAAAAAAAAACAAAGAAAAAAAAAAGGTCCTGATTAAAGCAAGTGAATTATCTGACTTTCCCGGTGTGAATGCGCCCTAAGTATTAGAACTGTAAAGATTAGTTGATTAATATGCAACTATTTTGATAATTGATTCTTTGGCTCCAGCCTCTTAAATGTGACACTTTGCTGAATTTCTAGGTCAATAAATTGAATAATTAAAAGTACCTTAAAAAGCAAAGTGAATTCCATTTTTTCAATTGTTTTTTTTTTTTTTTTTTTGTAACATTGCATGGACTAAACAATTAATCGAGAAAATAACTCTTGATGAATCAGTAATGAAAATAATAAGTTGTTAGTTAGCTAGTTATTATCGTCTCTTGTCCTCCTAATTGTTGTAGATGTCACCTGTTTTCATATTGCACATAATGCCTTCAATTCATCTCGTGTCTCACTCTCTGTTGTCTTCTGCTTCATAGGCGCCCAAGCTGTTTGAGGAGCCAGCAGTGCACCCATCTGCTGTCATTTCTGAGAGATGTCAGGTAAGTCCTGTAGTAGAGGTACCATCAGTCAGTCCATAAGTCAGATTTATCTTTCATTTGTCTCTTAATTGGCTCACTAACCGTCGTCAGTGTAAGTTGCACTTCATCATCATTGGAGCGTCCTGTGTGTCAGCAATGTTAATGGGTGTGCGTGTGTGTGTTTGCTCTGCCCTCAGATGGGGTCGGACAGCATCATCGGAGCGTCGTGCCAGGTAGCAGACAAGACCTCCATAAAGAGGTCCACCATCGGAAACGCCACCACGGTCAAAGAGAAGGTCAAAGTCACCAACTCCATCATCATGCACGGGGTTACCATCGAGGAGGGGTGAGAACACACAGGGGTCTGCACAAAAAAAAAAAAAAAAGACCACATGCACACACTTGCCGATGACACGCGCTCTGGAGTGCTTCTGCAAAAAAGAATTTCTCCTCCGAGGCATGTTTATAAAGTTTTAATTCTCGCGTCATCTTTTGTTTGGTGTTCGGTTTGCACACGCACACCGTGTGAGACAAAGCAGTGGAATTCAGTAAACACAGATTTCAAAGTAAAATCTTGCGTTGCCAGGAAAAACTACTGGTGAAAGTCTTTCATCTCCGTTCAACTTGTCATATTTTTGTGGAGCCCCCACCATCCCAGAATCTCTCTCTTCGCCCGACACCGTTGGCTCTTTACATAGAAAAGCAGTGGCATGCCTCGTTCTTCATTCATTGCGTATCGCTCCATTGAATGTTCTAGGTGCTCCTGCGTCGGGCGGATGCTCGTGCGCGAGCGTGTGTGTCCGTTGATGGGAGGTGTAGCAGGTTTTGTTTTCCGCGCTCCGCGGGGTCAAACAGGGAGCGCCGCCTTAACAATGCATCTATTGGTGTGCAACCAGCCAGAGATCAGTTCCAAACAAACACAAAGCTGCTCAGCTGAAACACACAACATCCATATATTTCATTTAGCTGCTAATTTACTCGCCCATACCAAGTTTCCCACTGGTTATGGAATTTGTGGAGCACCGTGGGGGCTTTAAAGGTGAAGTCCAGACAGCAAAGGTCTGGACCTGTTTGGTCATTTTCTGAGGAAGTAGCGTTGAAATGCTAATTAAATGCCAGTATGTATGCCAAATATGTCTAGGTTTCCCTCCTTTTAACATTTTAATTAGGTTTAAGGTTGCCTATATGATGTTTCCAGAAAAATATTCAAACCCAAGACTTAACATATATCAAATGTAGAGGTCTCACTAATTTCTCCATATATTATTTGGTATCCTATGAAACTTTAGCATCTCTACATTGGAAAAAAAGTTCTGTGTTTTAGTGGTACTGTCATCATTTGAATGTATTTGTCTTTTCAAATGAATTCATTTGGTTGTGGCTCTTAGGTGGGCCCTCTTTTCTGCCGGTAATTCTAATCATGTCTAGGGATTATCACAAACGACCAAAGGATTTGCTAAAACGTCTACTAATGTGCCGCTTTCCTTCTTAAACATCAGCAGCAGAAGCCAAACGATTCGCATCGTTTCAGCTTATTTTCAACTGAAGCTTAAAGGGCCCCACGTGACACGGCAAATATTGTTTTTAACACATTACGATTTCATTTGAGGGGAGGGGGGGGGCGGCTAAAAACTTCGGTCTGAGCGGTGATCTGACATGATGAGCCTCGTTACTGCAGATCGGGACTGGAATGAAGGCGGTAGATAAAGTAGTCAAAACTGACGGCTTTGTAGCGACTAAAGAGGATTTGTGCAGAGAGCGCCTGTAGCTACTGTAGAATTAACATGTAGATTGATCTGCTCAGTGTCTTAGCCAGAAGCTCCGGTGGAAAGAGACTCATCTTGGCCTCGAGTCTGGATTTTAATGCACTCATTCACTGGCTCCTTTTCTTTCATCTCAATTTCTTACTCCTCCCTCTCTTTGCTCTCCATCAAGGCCTCAACGCCATCTCTCTCTCTCTCTCTCTCTCTCTCTCTCTCTCTCTCTCTCTCTCTCTTTCTGTCTCTCTCCATCTCTTCTTAAGCCTTTCAGGGACCCCAGCCAGCCAGCATGGGGACCCTCATCATGCCCATGTAGGTGCACGCACAAAGGCATGAAAGAACGAGAGAGAGAGAGAGAGAGACGGGGAGAAGGGAAGAAAGAAAGAAGCGAGGGGAAAGCAAGCTAGCACGCAAGAAAGAAATTGCAATTCTTTCTTTTCTCTCTTTTTTTTTTTTTTTTGAGGACATAAGAAGGAAGGAGAAAGAAGGAAAGAAAGAGCCAGTGTGAGGGGATTAGCAGACCCCGGCCATGTCGCAGAAACCCCTCGCATTTCTGGTTTCTTTGTTTGGAGCTGACCAGAACTTGTTGACAAAGCGCTGCGTGTTTGGGAAGGGGGATAGTAGGGGTCAACTTTACAGGGGTGGGGGGGTGGGGGGGGGTTGGCACAGGAGGTGGGGGTTGGCGTGTGTGTGTGGATGTGTGTGTAAGTGTGTGTGTGAGAGAGGGAGGATGGGGGGGTCATGGCAAGGAGGAGCCCTGGTGTTAGTAATTAGTGGTGTTTCAGCTCCGAAGCTTCTTTGGTGGTCTCTCTCTCTCCCTCTCTCTCTAATGTTACAAAACTCTGAATCTTGTAATCTCCCATCACCAACTACCACCGCCACCTCCTAGGTAGTCACTCGCGCGCACACAGACACACACACACACACACACAC
>JBCAUF010000036.1:19987943-19999301 GCA_038406115.1 Haemulon aurolineatum
TCTCTCTCTCTCTAACGGTGTGTTTGTCCTCACGCAGCATTTCCTGAGGGTACAAGCGGGTGTTTGAGGAGTACACGCAGGCCTTGTACCAGCGGTACCCAGACATCCGCATCGAAGGGGAGAACTATCAACCCATACCCCTCTATCGGTAAGAGAGCGATTGTCTCCCGTGCCACAAGTGGATTATGTCCCGCTTTGTTAAAGCGGCCTTGGATTAGCCGCTGAGGAAATGGAGTTCTCGTGCAGTCAGGCTTATCTGGCCGTGGATTTGTCTTTGGTAGTTTTGTAGATGCGGACTGAACTGCTGGCTCTAAAAATGACAAATTAGGTCAGAGGTGGCGTCAAATGATTTAGCTGGGTATTTTTAATAATTAATAACACGCTATAGTCTGCATTGTTTGACCTACCACAATTTGTGAGGGACGCCTCGCCAAAGTCAGTGCAGTCCTCCGATAACCTGAGAAAATGATTATGCTCAGCTTGTGTTGGTTTGGAGAGGTGTGACAGACAGCAGCTCCTGGTATCGTGTCCATCCCATTTACACCACTGAGGGTTGAAAAGAGAAACAGAATACTGTGCAATACGACGGCGCCGCAAACTACATCCTCCAAATGACCACACAGCTGAATCAATACTTCCCGAAATCAGCATGTCGTCCACAAAGAAGTGATTTTTGCATTACTGTGTTAGTTTTAGGTCTGTGTACCTAATCACGTTTTGACCAATGATTAATCGAGCAAATAATTATCGGGTTTTCTGACAATGAAAATCATCATTAGTTACAGCCCTAGGACTAATAAACCCTGTCTGTTTAGTTGCAGATGCAGACTATAATTCTGACTACATGTAATTACGCCCGTGTGCTTGTGAGGCGTCCATGGCTATGTTTGGATTGGAGGTCGAGTCCCGATGTGAGACTGGCTTGTACAGTGCGGTCCCATGTGTTATAGTTAAAGCTGCGGTGACGCAGACGCCCTCGGGTCCTCATCAGCTGAACTCTTAATAAACACACCAGAGATTTGCTCCGTTAAAGAGAGGAGACAGCTTTTGTCCCGTGTCTACCGAGGGGCCGGAGCCCAACCAGTTACACATGTTTGAGGTTAAAGGTGGTGACAGCAGAGTAAACAGGACGCGGGCTCTGTGCTGCAGGTAGATAAGTGTCATGGTTTATTGTTTTAAGGCATAAAGTTACCTTTTAGAATCACTGTTGAAAATGAAAAGAAGTGTTTGTATTGGAGGAAGCCACCAGTCAACACAGTTCACTCCCAATTCCTTGTTTTTGTTCTACACAGTGAAGCTTCATTTGTTTTCAGCTTGGATGGATAAAACATTTTTTTTCTCTTTGAATATGCCTTTAGGTTTTCTGCTGTAGGCCCAAGACAAACTACAAGCCCATGTCTATCAAATAGCTGTAATATATCTTTAATGCTTAGGACAGACTTTTATATCTACAGCAAGCAATGTTTATTTTATGTTGCCATGTCTAAGAACTGTACCAGAAGCTAGTTTCCTGTTTTATTTCCTCAGACACGTTGCTTCCTTCCTGTCCATGTTCAAACTGCTGGTGATCGGAGTGATTATTATCGGCAAGGACCCATTCGCCCTCTTTGGTATGCAAGCCCCAGGCATCTGGGAGTGGGGTCAGGGAAATAAGGTAAGCTTTACCGGAACTGTTATGACTCATTAATAGTTTCCGATCCTACGGGAGAGTCTTTTTTTTTTTTTTTTCATGTGTGAGAGGGTGAAGCGAGGATTGCAGGTGATCGTCACAGATATCGTCCAGAAATAGAGGTTTTCATTTGGCTGCATTTCTGACACGGCTGTGTGCATACACACTGAGCGCCGTGTATTTAAACCCGTGGGGTTTCATTAGCTGCTCATTCAGAGTCTTCGGCTCGTGTCGTCAACTATTGTTTTGCTTGGATCCGTCGTCCCCGGGGTCACAGATGCCACAGGCTCACAGGGAGAATGGCCAGTGATTGCCAATATCTTGCGCTATCTTTGTGTGTTAACAGAAAGATGAGGCTGATAAAATTCAGTGTGCTTCTGATAGCCAATCAGATAACTAACAGAAAATCGTATTACTGCATGCAGAACAGATGAAGCATTTAGCTTCACGGCTTGGACTTGTTTCACTAATAAATTAGCCGTTTTCCATCCAAATCGCAACTTGAACGAGAGCAGAACCCATCTGAGGGTCTCGTACTCCGTGTGCGAATTTGAAGCTGCTGCGGATGTATTTCCACAATGATTTTGATCATCACAATGAATTATGACTCAAAAGAAATGAAGTCTGACTGTTCCCGGCTCTGTAATTTTCCACCGCGTAATCTGACTGCGCCCTAATCTCATCAACCAATAAGGAGAGCCCTGGGTGAGAGGGTGCGCTTGCGTCACATTAACACAACTCGGGGCCCGTTCCTGACATCCCTGCAGGCCGCCGACAGGAAGCACAGAGACACAGATGGAACAATGAGACATGAAAACCTGTTTTGAAGCAACAGTTGTTTTTTTTTGTTTTTTTACCAGCGTCTGGTAGCTGAAATGTTGCTGCAACTATGTTGGCGTGCCAAAAATATTTGAACATCGGTAAACTCTCCTGACATTATTCACCAGGTGCTTTGCATAAAAATAACATTAAACAATTTTGTACAGTATTAACATGCCGCCAGATGGTTTGTTGCTCAACAAAATCATTTTGTTAGTGACTGCCAGTTTCCTAAAGCATCTCGACATAAACCTGCGGGTCTTGTTATAGGTTCTCAGCACACTGCTTTTGGAAAAAGATGGGAATGTAGTTTTTGTGTAAAACTGAAGTTTCTCTCCTACTTCTTCCAGATATATGCCTGCATGATGGTGTTCTTCCTCAGCAATATGATTGAAAACCAGTTAATGTCCACAGGAGCTTTTGAGATCACATTAAATGGTGAGGTTTTTTTTTTTTTTTAATAAAACTACTTCTCAGCTCTCTTTTCAACGTCATAGTACCGATACATTTATGCGGTAATGAGACAAAGTGCAGTGCATTACAGAGAGTAATGTCTTCCCACAGATGTTCCAGTATGGTCAAAGTTGGAGTCAGGTCACCTGCCCTCCATGCAGCAGCTTGTGCAAATCCTGGACAACGAGATGAAGATGAACGTCCACATGAACACAAGACCACACCACTCCTAACCCGACTTTTCACATCCTGGCTGGAGCTAAAAGCCCCTCCATGTGAGTACTCCAGTGTTGCTGACGCTCTGACAGGTGGCGGAAATGTGCACGCCCATTAATTTGATCTCCTCCCCCGTCCTCCCTTGTCCTCCATGTCCAGGTTTGAGGTGGGTTTCTCACTGGGCCGTGAAGTGATGTTTATGAAGGTCTGCGCTGAAGGCAGGAAGACTGCAAGCACAGACTGGATGTCCCCCATCACCCTTCACCACGCCCCTTCGAGACGTCCCGCCCCCGACGCCAGAGTGGGGAGCCATGGCTGCGCCGGCCATCCTGTCTTTTTTTTTTTTCCTTCTGTTCAAACTACTGCAGAATTCATCCAGGTGACATCAGTGGTTCCCATAAGGAGAGACTTAACAGCGATAACTTAGTCTTTAACCTGTCGCATACAATTGATTTTTGTGAGTGAATAATCGTGTCATTTGTACCACTGAGCCATATGTAGAATTTTAAGTTTATTCTAAAAGTAGCTTAGCCGTGTAGAAAACGCAACACTCAAAATCTGTCTTCACTGTTGTAAAAATAACAATTGTGTCTTGGTATGATTTCTGAATAATTTTTATATTTACATGAGTTGGAGAAAGCTGAGAAGATTAATAAAACCTATTGTAACTATTTAACTGTGACGCTGTTGTGTTTACTGACTGACTGTTAGAAATGTGAACTCAATGAGAGGAAAGGAGTTGATTTTTGGAAGAGATGGTGGGTAGCGTGACTCCAGCAAGATTTAGCCCGTTTAAGGAAACCTGAGAGTAATCTAACTAGTTAGGAGATTATGCTTTTTTTTCCTTTTTTTTAATGTCTTTGAGCAGACAGCCTCATCAATGCTCATGGCTGAGCCATCTGCTCAACCTAATGTCATTAGGACGAGTTGGGGATCCACACTGATTTGATTAGAAGACACAAAACCGATTAAGCATGAGTACAATGGAAGACTAAAACAAGGAAAGTTACAGTGCTGCGAACCAGGGCTGGACTGGGGGTAAAAATCGGCCCTGGTGCCTCTCCAAACACCGCGTCGCGTCACTTATAAGCCCCACCTAACCCCTGGCAGCCCAAAATGTGCGTCGGCCCACTGGGCATTGCCCAATACGCCCTATGGCCAGTCCAGCCCTGCTGTGAACGCTGATGGGGCTTTTATTTGTTGGCAATGTAATCCAGTATGCAACAAGCACGAGGACAACCATGTAGTCACCATGGAGGAAAACTATTTTATATGTGTGATCATTTTTCTACTTGTAACTATTTAGAGGCATTGAGTGATTTTGTATTCTCATTGACCCTTGGGGCAAATACCATTCATGAGTGAAATATATTGCATCATACATTATGATGTACATGCCATTACACCCCCTGAAATCCTATTAAGAGGATTTAAGCTGTGTAGAAGGAAGCAGGTCCTAGTTTGTTTTGGGGGTTTTTTTGCTAAAGATCGGTGAGCACACACACAGTCGGTAAACTGACAGGATTTGGTCTTTCAGATTCCTTTTAGTCACTGTGCAACTCAAAAAATATCATTCACAAATAATGTCTAAATATTAACAAAACGGATAAGATTTAGAGGGTTTTGACCTGCTCTGTGGAGTATGACTGAGCTTGTCATTGTCTCACAGTTCATAACTGATCTGTCAAAGACAATCCTGAAGACACCTGTGGATGAAGGCTTTTTCACTGTCACTCATCGTCACTTTGGCACTGACTCCCAGGAGCCTTTGGGCAGTGACGTGGAGCTGGGGGGCTTGTGCGGTCTTTGGCAGCCGGGGATGGGAAGGTGTCGACAGGTACTGGTGAAGCTGCTGGAAAGCCAGGTGGATCCTAATTCTGGCCGCCAGCAAGAACAGCTCCTCTTTCAATACTGACGGACCTGAGGCAGCCATGTTTGTTTTGATATCACCCTGGGGGAGACAAAACTAAATATATTCACAAGCTGCGTTACGTTGCCATGCATCAAAACCTGGATCATTTCATCCTCATTTTATCTCGCCTTTGATTCCGGTCACATAAAGCATGTTGTCAGATAAAAACAGAAAACCATGCTTCACCTGAGCGCAGCAGGTACCAACGCTGAACTTCGCCTGTTGGCCACTTGCCAGGAAGGAGACAAACACTTGTTCCCTCCGGAGAACCCGAACCCCAACAATTTTGTTGAGGGACAGGAAGACGGGGTGCAGGGGAGTGGCAGTGAGGCTCAGACTGTTCCAGCTCCACCGACGAACCCTGGCACCCATCTCATCCAAACACTGACCGCCTGATCTGTCCAAGGTCAGCCTGCAACATGAACACGCATGCATATGTCACATGGGATATTACAGGTTATTGCCATTGTCATTTTCTGCATGGCCATGACCTGAATTGTTTTATGTTTAGAAAAGCACACAGTGGTTGCACCCTTTACAAAAACTTTATATTAAATAGTAAGATTAGCAATACTGTATAATTATTTGATACCAATATAATACTAATCATACTTGCTTTGTACCATATGTTTCCATTGCTGTGATAACACGTCGCCCTTCCATCAGACTGGAAGATGGCTCTAATGGGTTGATAGGGGGCGTCGCTGTCACCGTACACGATGCAGACCCTTCCGTTTTCTTCAGTGACCACGACAACAAGAGCCAAGTGGCCTGAGGGATAACTGTTACCATGGCGATAAGGATGGGAACACCCACTCTAGGGTACATGTTGCATTTAGCACGCAGTCTGACACACACACACACACACTGTGATTTGCACAAGCTTAAATTTCCACATTGGTCTTCTTTTTTTATATCACATTTGTATTAACACAGTCTATGGTCAAGACCCACTGGAAATCCAGTCATGTGATAAATATCTACACACATTGAATTGTTATTGGATACAAGACCTGAGCAGAGCCGTCTGGGAACACTGTAAGAAATTTCATGCCACTGGAGTAATACTTCTGTAGAGATTCTGCCCCATCCTGTGAACATAATTAAGGTTAAATGTCAAAACGTGACAAAATGATTGTGTGTAGTGGCAGGGTCTTTACCATGGCCACTATGACGATAGGATATAGGATCATGCATTTTTGGAGGCTAACGTGTACGATTTTGAGGTATTTTACTTTACTCCAGCTCATTTTGAAGACAAACATTGTACTTTTTACTCCTCTGCATTTATTTGATAGCTTCAGCAAACTGAACAAATAAATTATGAGATATTGTTAAAGGTCAAGCTAGCAGCAGTATATAAAGTGATTAAAATTAGGCCCACCTTTATCAGTTGCAACATAAGTGATGCACTCATTATTGCACCACTTTTATGATGCAGTGATATAATATATGATCTATGATTCTGCATACTGATACTTTTGCTTTTGGTTCAAGTATATCTAGATGCACATACTTTCATTATTTAACTTCAGTAAGAGTTTGAGTGCAGAACATTTCATTTTCATAGTTTACTCAAGTAAATAAAATGAATACTTCTTCCTCCACTGCAAGGGTGGACTAAAAGTCACCTTTGTTAAGAGCATTGATCAGACACAGTGTGACCACATGGGGGCAGTGCATATGCATATGTGAAGATTCACATACACTGTATAGTACAGACCTCTCTTCGATATGATATTTTGCATGGTCTCATCAGTGTTGATAAAAACAATTTCTTCAGATATTCTTCGTATTGACTTATCAAACAAAATGTTGAGTGCTGCATGGGTCATGAAGGATAGTAGTTTGTGGGCACCTGGTGATGACATATGCCGAACTGAAGTGGCTTGTGGTCACAAAAAGCGAACAACACCTGCTCCTCTTCCTTTTCTTTCTCAGCGCCTCCACCAGGATACACTGTCCAGCATCCTTTTCCAGGAGCACAGGAAAGCCGGAAGCTGAGCACCTTTGATGTCAACTTTGGGACAACTAAACAATAGCACAGAGCACACTGTATTGGTCTCACAAACCTATTCAAAGTCATATTTGTTTTGTTTCCTACCAATAATCTGTGCAAAAAAGACATGGAAAAACATAGAAAGCATGCACTGTGTCATGACTGGATGTACAGATTTAAAGCAATTACTCACAGGTCTCTACTTCAGGTGGTTCGACTGAGTAGTCCTCATGGAATGTCACTTCTGAAAGTCCTCTACTAAAGGATATAGATTACATTGCTCCTGACTTTAATGCTATAAGATTACCATCTCTGCTGTTTCTGTATGTCAGATAAAAAAAGTGTATGATGCAAATTTGTACCCAAGGCCGCTTGGTAAGTTCATGACGAACTTGTTGTGATCCTCCATCTCCTTGCCTTGGAAGAGAAGCTCTTCGGTCTCTGTGGCCGGCTTGTCTCCCACTGAGGTAGGAGTGCAGGCCATCGGGTCACGTCTCCAGCCAATCAAACAGCACTGCTTCACCAGCATCTCACAAAGCTGCTGCCACCGGGCACAGCAGAAGAGCGGGGCTGTCTGAGATGGACACAGAAGAGGATGCAAAAGAGGAGGTCAGCAAAGCGTCAGCTGTATTTGGGGAGTTTCAGTGTATTCATGGTCATCCTCACCTCGGGCTGCTGCACCCACGTCAGATCCAGTGAAGGTCTGGCCTTTTCTCCACAGTACTCACATTTCACTGGATATTCTGTCAGAGGCTGGGACTGGACAACATAAGGTCAAATTGGATTAATCGGCAACATGATGCCACGTTGCTGTAGATGGGATCTTACAACTGTGGGTAGGAATTTGATCTTAGTACCGCTGGAGGGACGGTTGTTAAGTTTGTCCTGTCATTGTCAGACTCCCGATTATATCTCAGAACCCCTGCTGCTCCAATACAATAGGTGGGTGGGTCACTGACAGCCTGTGGACAGCTCTCTGGTATGCTCTTACCAAACCAGACAAAAACACAAATCAAATGAAGTCAACAAGTAATTTGTCAAAGACTTTAAATCAATAAATGAAATATTTATTGATTAAAAACATGACTAAGGAAAACTAATATTAGAGTAGTTGCCCACTGCTTGATCTGTCTTACATGGTCATCCAGGATAGATGGTGGCTCACTGAGATCATGCTCTAATGTGGCAGCAGCGGCATCTAATGGTACAACCAAAGTTATTATTGCATCATTGAATTAAGCCCCAAAATGAGAAAAAAATTTCCCTTTCTAATAACTTCATTGGAATATTGTTTGGAGCAGACTCACAGAATAAGCTGGACTTCATCTTTTTTGGCTGTCCTGACCAGTGTAAAGTCACTGTGTTCAGTGTGTCTGACAGAAGGACAGCATTCACACTCTGTTGAAGGAATTAGGAAACAATCCAGATAAAAATAATCAGACTTGTAGTTTCCAAAATATAAAATCAATTATCAGAGAAAGACTGAGTGAAAAAAAAACAAATATGACATAAGACAGTGCACTTCTTAAATGTATCTGCTTGCTCAAAGCATTGTCATTTTAGTGGAATATATTACAATGACAGAAAAAAAGTAATAAAAAGAGTACACACTTTAGAATGCACTCACCTCACTCTTTCACACTTGCTGGTGTTGTCAGTAACCTTGGAGATGAAATAGCTTTCTACTGCCATGTGTAAACATAATGGCCTCTAATTATAGCTGCTAACTGACTGGCTGGTTTTAATACCCACAAATATTATGAAACACAACTATAACATACTGTGTAATACTGTAACTGCTGGCTGTACACTTCCTCAAGTTGGCCTGCGGAAGAGAAGAAAAGAAATTGAATGTAAATTTTATGTCCAGTTAAATCTCGTAAGACTGAACCTGGATTTATTTTGAACATATCTACATTAGATTATTCTAAGATGTAAATTCAGTAATCCAGTGTCATTCATTTCAGTTAAAATGTTTGTTATTTCTTCATTTTTGCTAAAAGATCAAAGAGCCTAGTTCTGGTGCATGAATCTGTGATGTTTTATGGTGGATTTGGAGACAAAGAAAAATCAAAACAAACTCACCTCAGGCTCCATGCAGTAGCTGTTCTTAAGCATCCTTAGTTGTCATGGAGCTGGAAATGTTCAAACTTCTGTTTTTTCTTAAGCACTTGTTGACTCAAAGGTTGAGCCAGTTCAGAATCCGTACCTGACCATGGAGACAACAGTTTATGAATCAATATTCATTCATTTGCTGCTCTTGAGCCTCTGATCACATAATAATAGGTCAAGAGTGGACTTTGAAGCTCCAATAAGTACCCATTATGTAAATGATAAAGGTGAATACAGCCTGTCTTTAAAGTATATAGAGGTAGGCTGTATGGAATTGATTTAAGATAATTTGCTCTTTCATCCCCCTTTCACCATCTTTCACAAACCTTCCATAGTTGTTCACGTGTTCATGTTTTATCACAATTTCTCCAAAAGATGGCAGAGTGGTTGTACCTTTTTCTTCCTCAGTTGTATGTGGGTCAGAGTGAGCCTCTCTGACAGGCTACTTTTATTATTTAGATACAAAATGGGTTCGGGTAACTTTTTCACCTGACCAGTTATTTTTTAAAGAGTAAAGCAAAAACCTGTCTCTGAGGTCCAAGAGAAGTTCACACCTCCTTCTCCAGTGTCTCTTGACCTCATGGCAACCTGACATTACCAGGTGGAACCAATAGGTGATGGTTAGAAAGTAATCAATCAGCCCACCTTCCACAGCGTCTGATTGGTTGTTATGGCACACGCTGTACCTGCTGGCAGAAAACATTTCAACTCAAATAGCAGCAGCAAAGCAACCTCTCCCAGCTCTTAACATTTCCAGAAGTCAAAACAGAATGATGTCTATAGGAAAAAGGAAAAGTGCTACTGTTTGCTTGGCTGCAGCTGTTATACTCATGTGTTGTTTGGTGCAAACGATAGACTGTTATAGACTGAGGAAAACAGAGAGACGAGAAGGACGAAAAGAAGCCAGTGCAGCCAAATCGATAGCCCTCCAAGAGGGGAGAATTGTATTCGGGAGACATTTTGAGAAAGGATCGGGCCTCGAGTCAGAAGTCATAGATGGGACAAAGAAGGCCTCCACAAATGCTTCTGTGGACAATGAGGATACTTATCAAGCGGACTCGGCAGGTAAAAATCTCTCTCACTAAACTACAGAGGTTGTTTAGATGTTTTATTTGATTGTTTTTTGGAGGGGGGGGGGGGGGGGTTCCCTCCCCATCTAGTTTTTAGCTATAGCTCCTAAGTAATCAGAACGATATATTTGGTAATCTAATATTGTTGTTCCTTGTCAGGCTGGTCACAAGGACACACACAAGACATCAGTACCAGAGAAGCATCATGGAAGCGCATGGCACCTTCCCTGCAGTGTGGTGGGGACCAACTGAAGTTCAGAGCAGTGGGACCAGGAGCTTCACAGTTTGCACTGGAACATGGTACATTAACTATGTTCATGAGTTACACTACCTTTATGTCAACTGTATGATGTAGGTATTCGCACCTTGCATATTCACAATGAGTTTTTTTTTTTTTTGTTTGTTTTGTTTCACACAGGAAATGCAGCTCCAGTGCCTCTGTCCCAGGTCCCTTCCACCTGCGGCTACAGCATGCAGAGGAACTCCCTCGCACTTGTCATGTTGGTTCCATATGATGGCTGCAACATGATTCAAGAGGTAATGTTTGGCATGCAAGATTTGGGGCTTTGACCATGAGTGGATAAGACTAGTGGCTTATGAAAAATGTAATCAAGATCTAAAATGAAAATTGTAAGCATTTTGATAAAACTAATTAGTTTAAATGAAAATGCAATTTTTTTCTCATGTCATTATGGTACTCAGCTTTTAGAGTGGACCAAGGAAGATGTTAAACTGAAATTTTGATCATTTAATATATCAAGTCTAACTGACTCATGCAAATCTGCAGATCAATCGCTAATGCAAATGATTGTAAATTGCAACCTTTAACTGGTTTTGAGTTTCGAATTTCTTGTTTGTCTTACCCAAGGGTGGAAGTTATGTGCTCCCAATGCGCTGGCAAGGAATTCCAGTCTCACTCTGGTGTCCAAAATCTGCAGCAACTGCTCCCTTGACTGCTGCCCCACAATCTGCGCCACAGGGGCCACCTGCTGCCCCACCTGCTGCCCCACCTGCTGCCCCACCTGCTGCCCCACCTGCTGCACCACAGGTGCCACCTGCTGCCCCACAATTTGTGCCACAGATGCCACAGATGCCACAGATGCCACAG
>JBCAUF010000036.1:20007407-20026651 GCA_038406115.1 Haemulon aurolineatum
TCAAAAATGTTGCATTGTTTAATCAGCCCGCTGCTGCATTGTGACACAGCACCGTGGAAACTAACTGTGGCTATGTGTACGCGCTTTTGTGTGTGTGTGTATCTGTTTCTCTCCGCACGTGTGGGCACGTGCACCCTGTGCTTTCTCGTCTCTCTTAACGGCTCATCACACTTGACTCTGTGATGTGGAATGGAGCCGGGGGAGACTCCTTCAGGAGCCAAAACAAACGAGAGAATGTGTAATTAAAAAAAATTCCTTGCTCTGCTTTGGGCCCGGCGAGCAGATGCAGACGCCATTTCGGTGTGGCTCAGAGATGCTGACATTTACTAGAGGAGCTTATTATTGATCAGCCACGGCCTCTTTAATGGTTTTGTTTTCCAGTGTTGCAATCTCATTTATCAGTCTATGTTTAGCCCGGCCTTTGCAGCCCACTGTATCGCTCACCTTGCCCTGCAAGCGATCATGCAGCTTTATTTCTGTAAATCTGCAAGCTTGGTCCCCTCTTATCAGGATGCAGATTTCTGGCAGTGTTCCTTTTCCATCCATTAAAAAAAAGATGAGGAGAGCAGAAGCCAGGGGAGAAAAATCAAGCGAGGAAGATGGAGGAGCAGATATCGGATGAGGAGAGCAGTGGCAGCACTGAGCAGCTCTGTCTCTGCCCTCCCTCCTGCATTTCTCTCTCCTCCTCGGCTTCCGCCTCTTCCCACTCTTTCCTCTCCCGCTCCCACAGTCCCCCCACCCCCTCCATCCTCTCTCTCTCTCTCTTTCTCTCCCTCTCTGCTGCCTCTCCACCGTCACTGCTCTCTCCTCCCTCCCTCCCTCGCTCGCCCTCCTGCACGGAGCTGCAGTATATGTGAGGGTCTCCTGGGTCTAGCTTCACTGCAGTGTAGAGAAGGGAAGGGCGGCTGTTTTGAGTACGATGCGCTGAAGGATGGTGCACCAGGAGAAACGCGTTTACCAGGTGTGTGGATTTGTGTCTGTGCGTGTTGGTAATTCTGAGGGCGCAGCATATGCACCGTTGTATGGACAGGTACTCATGATAGGTCTCCATCACCACTTAGCTGCTCTAGATGAATCAGCCATAATGGACTGTGCGATTGTGGGGTGGCCGAGGGCGTGTTCATATGTGATCGTTACCTGTTTTTACATGCCAGCGCAATTAGAAATAATGTCATCTCTCATGTGATGGATGTGTGTGCGATCATATAACATGCTTTACTCAGTTTTTCATGTACAGTGACCATGACTACCGGTAACCGTGCTTTTGGTGTACCGCGTACTTTTCTCTGGGAGGGTGAAATAGGTTGTGTGTGAACCTGTGTGTGTGTGTGTGTGTGTGTGTGTAGCAGTCTGCTGGTATAAGGAGGACATCCGGCTGTCTGAAGTGGATGTGCAGGAGGCAGAGCGTTGGTTGGCCGATCGACTGTGATTTATGCTCTTACATCACAGCTCCATCTAATGATGCGTCACACACAAAAAAAAGAAGAGAGGGTGTTAGTGTCGGGCCGGTTTTTAGGTTATTTAGAGAGAGAGAGGGAGAGAGAGAGAGAGTGAGAGTGTGTGTGTGTTGGCACACGAGAGAAACATCCCTAATTTTGGAAGTGTTATTCAATGGTTGTGTGTCACAGGCTCTCATACACACACGGAGGAAGCCTTAGGACATGTGGGCACACTCCCATGGTATAAAAATATGTTCTCTGTGTTGCCAGAATAGGAAATCATGTCACGCTAAAACATTTAATGCAGTATTTCAAGGCAAGAGCTGCAAGACTTTGGGTACCAGGAGAGGATACAGCTCAAATGACCTAAAAATGTTCATAGTTCACAGCAATCACAAGGCACCTGGGGGGGCGGGGGGCTGATATAAAGTGCAAATGATGAAGAGGAGGAGGAAATGGGACCGCACTAAACTAGGACGGAGCAACGTCTTAATGCTGAGAACACAAGTAAAGCAACATTTCTGCTCTGAGAGAAATAAATGAGGAGGCCAGGAGAGAAAATGTCTGCAGAGAGAGATTAGCCACGTACGCGAAGTTGCCAAACAGAGAGCAGAATGACGTTGCATTTTGAACCATTTCAAGGGAGATAATGGCTGCTGTCTTGATGATGGCCTGAGAATGGACGAGCGAACAACGGAAGATCATTATTGATGACTTACAGCAGAGTGATTAGCAAAGATTTTAAAGATTTGCCGACTGCTATGAGAAAAGAAGTGTAATTTACTCCTTTTAAGACAGAAAAAGACGGACTATGGGTAATTTTTTCATCTATTTTTAGGTCTGGTGTGTGGACCTAAAGAGAAAAAGCAACATAGTGTAGACTGTCCCTCCACGTTGAAACAAGATGTTATGTGGATGCTGTTAAAGCTGGCAGAGTCGTTCATCCATCAATATTCTGTAGCGGTCAGTTCGCCCTGGACAGATTGTCGGCAGGTTGTCAGTCTGTAACAGGGCTGACACACAGAATGATAAATGCATCCATACCCAACATATTCATAGCTGCGAGCACATTTTAGTTTTTCCGTTTCACCTCATCTGCATGTCTCTGATCTATGGCAGGAAATCAGACCACCTGAATCTGCCAGATGTGCCTTTGTAATCAGGTTGCAAATGCTGTGCAGTATTTATTCTACTGCCTGTGTGGCTGGAGGAAGGGGATATTCGGTGCACTGTGTATGGTGTATGATCTAAACATGATCTTTTGGGGTTAGCTGGTTGTTTAGGACAGGAAATGAGGAGAGGAGAAGAGTGGGATTTTTATAAATATGTGCACTAAGCTTTGATAATGTAGTTAACATGCGAGTCCATAACTGGATTACATTAATGTGTGAAAGGCAGGAAATTAAATTGTGACTTTGCTACATTCTCTCCATCCACCTTTCCCTACCTAAACCCGTATTTGTCCCTCCTCCTTAGTTCCTTTCTTCTGTTTTCCTTTCATCCTCCTCCTCGCAGCCAGTATTATCATTTGGTACAATGCATGTATTTATAGTTTTAATTTAACCACCCAGCTTAATATTTCTTCCCCTGAGCGTGTCCCACTTGGTCAATCAAGCAGAGATGGAGCTTCGGCAGCAACACTTTTCTCAATATTTTTCATATTGATGCGTTTCTCTCTTCTCTCTGGCAGGCCCAGAGGAACGAGAGAGAGTCCATCAGGCAGAAACTTGCCCTTGGCAGTTTCTATGACGACGAGCCAGTCATCTACACCAGCTGCAGCAAGAACGGCCCGTCCTCCCGGTGGGTTTGGATCCAGTGTGTGTGTGTGTGTGTGTACGTGAGTGTGTGACTGTTTGATCAATGAAGCCCTTTGAAGGCCGGCACCAATATTTTTGTGTTTTAGGCGACAGCTGACACTTCAGATCCTTAGATGTGTTTAATCAGTGATGGATGACAGGGAAACAGCGAGACACACCCTAGATTCAATTCATTCTATTTTTAATTCTGTTTCAAATCTTGAATGTGAAATTCGTTGTAGGTTTTATAGACCTTTTGTGTTGCCTAAAGGAACGAGGCATTTAAATATATACCTGTCCATTATATTGGCAAACCAATATATCAATATCAGTCTCTTCTGAGAATATTCATGCATGTTTGTGGCACAGACACAGACTTTGTATAAACCTGTATCTACATGCATCTCTGAATTTGGCGGTTTTCAATTTTTCAGATAAACTAAAGGGTTTCATGAACCTTTAGGAGCTGTGTGACATTTTGGCCCTCAGATCTTAGTCAGGATCGACATTCAGCAGGCAGGAGAGTGAGATACTTGTTTCCTGCTCATGGATCTGCTTCCAGTGATCAGCGCCTCACTGACACCCCCAGTGTGCGTTACATCAGATGATAAGGTTTTAAACCATCCAAGGGGAATTTCAGACTGTTTCAGACTTTCGGAGCTGATTTGCAGTTCATTCCAGTTAGTGCATGCGTGATCTTTATAAATGGACAACTATGGGTGACTATTTCTTCTGACGGTAAGGCTGTCTATCCACCCATGTGATACAGGGAACAATGACGAATGTGAACTCCGTGAATTGTGATTCAGTTAATGCACTATACACTACTTTAGTCACATGGTTTTCTCGGCACAGTTATTCAATGTTCCCATTTAACTCGGTGGCCTGGCTGTTTTTTAGCAAATGCAACAGCTTGAGCTCTGTCTATGTGGCAAATACAAACTGGGCCAGGAGAGGAAGCTGTTCAGCAGTTCATGTTATCTATTACCTCTGCACTATAAACTAAAAACACACAAATCTGGATAATTGAACTGACTGTTTGGCTTGTTTGCAAATGTCAAGTGCAAATAACAGTAAATGAATTTGTGGAAGTCCATTTGCAGACAGTGAGTCATGCAGTAGAGTGTGCAGCATCGTGAAATAGCAGGGGTTAAGTAAATAAACCAACTTATCGTGTGTGTGTGTGTGTGTTGGTGTGGGTGTGTATTTTAGACTTGGCATCCAACAGAGGAAGAGAGTGAGTGACTCACATCAGTGACAGACATGCAGAGAGAAAATGAAAGGTTTCCCGGAAAGTCTCAGTATACTATTCACTGGCAGACCAGGGGGACTGACATCACATTACACAGTACTAGCTGTAACTGTGAAACCCAAGTGTGAAAAGAGTGGACACAGTAGCAAGAGGTAGTACAGTGGTAAACCTCTTTTGCATCATAAGTTCCTGAGAGTGAAACTTGGCAGAGCCCAGCTTCAAAATTTTCTCACGGAGGGCTTCAGATATTGTCATTGCACAAATGAGCCATTTCCCATGAAGACACGCCACCATCTGTTTTAAAAAGCAGTAAATGTAAGCATATGACTCACTTTTACATTATACCTCCAAATTCCATCTTTATTATTTATCATTATATCTATTTATTTCTTATTTGACATAATTCCTGTAAAGCATTTGAAAACGATGCATGGCTCTTTAATTTCGTCAAAAGTATAAATCAGGTTTTAGTCTTCCATTGTTTTCCTGTTTATATACTGCTCAAAAAAAATAAAGGGAACACTTAAACAACACAATGTAACTCCAAGTCAATCACACTTCTGTTAATTCAAACTGTCCACGTAAGAAGCAACACTGATAATTTTTGTAATTTTTTACATTCAATTATGTAAAGAACAAAGCATTTAATAAGAACATTTCATTCATTCAGATCTAGGATGTGTTATTTTAGTGTTCCCTTTATTTTTTTGAGCGGTGTATTTTTACTGCCATATTAGATTATAGTACCACACTGTGCACTAATATGTTTCAAGTGCAATACAAATTATGTTCATTTAAAAGACTTTAAATGAAAATGTTTACCGTTTTCTGTTTAATGATAATGTTTACTGTCTTAAAAGTCTTTATTCCATAAATGATTATGAATATAGACTGAATTACATATACAGCAGGTCTGACATAATGAAATCAAACTAAATGAAATCATTTTCGCGCGAAATGATGATGAATGAATGACGATCATTTTCACATCGCATTGATATTTCATGTTTGTTGAGGTTTTGGGACGCCCACAAAAGCACGAACACGTAGTGGAAAGAGTTGCATTACATCAGATGCAAGATGGTTAACCAAAGCCACCACAGGTACAATGCGACTCTCTTTGCTCTGACAGCACTGAGCTGCAGTAACTATCTGGTCGCTTTGGCTAAGTTGAGCCTGGCTGCCGTGTGAGGGCGTTTGAGGAAGTAGAGTTCCGTCTGCGGCCCAAATGTGCCTGAAAGAAGAAGTGGTGCCTGATATAAGTCTGTGATTGGTCGACGTGCCATGTGACCTCTTCAGTGGAGGTAAAAGCTCACCCTCTGGGGTTTAGTTTGGGGTGGAAATTCCAACACCATCCAGTCCAGTTTATGAGCTGTTGTGTTAGTTATTGTTCTCACGGTCGTGTAGGAGGAGGTTACTCTGGGTTGTTAGGTTCTTTCAGTCGGAGCATCATATTCTGGAATTGAATGAATGGTGTTTTGAGCTCTTGGAAAGACTGAGGTTTGAGGCCTAACTACCGTGGAGGGGCCTGTATGTCAAGTTCCTGCTTGAATTTGTACATGACTAGGTCACACACCATGACATCACTGACATCAACACACTTCAAGACCAAAAGAACGTGGATAAACAGCTACAACTGCCTCACACTCCTCTGGCCAGGTTTTCGACAAGATTTTGGAAGCTAGCTGCAGTGATTTGCTCCCATTTAGCCGCAAGACCATCAGAGGGGTCAGGTTGAACACTGCTGTTGGGTGATTAGGCTTGGGACTGCGGTTGACATATCAGTTCCACCTAAAGATGCTGGATGGGGCTGAGGTCAAGGTGCTGTGCAGGCTCATCAAGTTCATAAAACAGGAAAACGTTTCGTTATAGACTGTTTTTATGTTGAAACGGGACAGGATCTTCCCTAAACTGTGGCCAGGAAAATGAAAGCACACCTTCACATCATGACCTTTAAGTCTGTGACCTGGCATTAAGATTTCCCTTACCTGGAAATAAGAACATGAACACACCCTCAGAGGTGTCTTTATGTGTTTTACTGAACATCATTTCTAACACTCTTGTGAATTTCCCCATTGTGGGACAATAAAGGAAAATCTTATCTTATCAACTGATCAATACTGCTTTTACTTTTTGTTGCCTTTGGTCACCCATCCCTCAAATTATTCCCATGTGCCGTTGTTGAGAAGTCACCATTTGCGTTGTAAACACACAAAAAACACTTTTGTTTCGTTCGAGGGGTGGTCTTCCTGCTGTAAAAAAAATCCAGCCGACTCTCCATGGTATCTGTCACACAAACTTTTTGATGATAGTTTTGGTTTTTTTTGTGGACATTACAATTAAATGTGTTTTTTAGTCTTCACTTTGAGAATTCTGCAAAGGCTTGAACCTTGTGTCCGAATATTTCCTGGTCTCACCACTTCCCCCTTATCACTGCATGTACACATTTTCTTATATCATCTTGTTGTGGATGAAAGACCTTCATTCTTACGCACTTCAACATTTGGTGATTTTTTTCATTTAAATTGTTTTTTGTATATAAACAAAATAAGTACAGTCAATCAGTAATTTCCCCATAGGTTTCATCCTGACTAGGAGACATGTTCAGTGTCTCGAATCTCATGTCCTCCATATTTTGTTCTTGCCCTCAGACTGCAGAGTGGCGTGAACCTTCAGGTGTGTTTTGTCAATGACAGCAGCAGTGACAAAGACAGCGATGCTGAGGACAGCAGGACAGAGACCAGCCTGGACACGCCGCTGTCACCTGTGGTATGCACACAGCTTAGAATAGTGTCTGTGTAGGTGTTGCACGTGTGTTTCTGTCTCGATCCACTGCTCTCGTTGTTCTTTGCAACAATCACGTGTGTGTGTGTGAGAACCACATTTGGCTGTTACATCATGACATCACTCACACCACTTCCCCTCCAGAGCAAGCAGAGCTCGTCGTTATCGGACCGAGACACGGCGGAGGAGGACTCGGACCCATTGGATGACTGCGGCGGGTTCTGGCGGGTGCAGCGGAGGCTGCAGGAGGAGGCCCGGGTGGCGCTGGCTCTGGCTCGACCCATGGCACGCATGCAGGTGGAGGTGGAGAGGCAGATCCAACTGCACAGACGCTCGCCTGTGGCTGACTTGGTTAGTCAGTGAGAGAGAGAAATACAGATCAGGGGATTTGTGGTTGTGTGTGGAGCTGTTGCATCCTTCTTACATGAAAATGTGGGAGATGAATCCAAGACAATGACCTATCTGTATGATGTGTGTCGGGGGAAAATAGAGAAAACAGAACGACCAGCTATAACTGCTTGTGTGGTCTTACAGTAGACACAGCACAATACAAATTACATAAGGGACTTACATGGCCTGAACAGATGGTCACCCAGGGTTTGTAGGTGGATGTGTGTGTGTGAGACCGAGAGAAACCCCCTGATACTGACGAACAAAGGAGCAGCACATTTATCCAAACCCAGATTGAGACAATAACATTAAATAAATGTTTTAGTCCTTTTGCACGCAGTCATTTCCTGTCTGTGTGTTCACGTCTGCAGCTCCCCCATCTGCCCCACATCAGCGAGGGCTTGATGAAGAGGAATCTGAGGCGGGGGGACATGAGGGACATGAGCCTGGGACAGCTGCAAGTCATCACGAATGATTTACACTCACAGATTCAAAGTGAGCAGATGACACACACACACACACACACACACACACAGCACTGCAAGTTTTTAATAAAGTTAACAAACATCAATCATACCAAGCGGAGCTCAGAATATCAACGCTCCTTAAATGTATCGCAGGTCTGAATGAGGAGCTGGTGCAGTTGCTGCTGCTGAGGGATGAGCTGCATGTGGAGCAAGACGCCATGTTGGTGGACATAGAGGACCTCACCAGGTGGATCTCTTTTTTTTTTCTCTCTCTCTCTCTATCTGTTCCTTGTCTCTCTATCTGCAATACGTGTCAGTGTTGCTCACTCTCGTGTCCCTCTCTGCGACAGGCACGCTCACACTCATCAGCGGCACCAGGCAGAGAAGGCCATCTCCAAATAAGACACGGCGTCCACATGTGTGTGTGTGTGTGTGTGTGTGTGTCCGCCCGCACGCCATCTTTACCTCCCGCTCCATGGACCCTGTCACCGTTGTTACTAATGAAACTCCATCTGTGCTGACTGTCTCTGGAGAAATGAATACACCCATTCCACTGTAATATTAACATGCAGACACGCTCGTAGCGCACCACACCATGAGACGGAGGACCGTGAAGAGAAGCTGAGTCATCGCTGCTTTCTGTGCAGGCCCCTCATCACGCCATGTTTCATAGAATTAGGGGAATCCTCCCGACTTGATCTCGTCCCTAAACCTGCTTTACCTCCTCATGATTTTGCACGGTACCACTCACGTATGTTAATGCCGGGGTGGAGCGGCCTCGTCTCGAACAGGCCACACTGAAGTGAGGACCGGTTTGTCTCTATGATAATCGCTCACCCGTTTGTCTTTCACTGAGAGCACTGTGTCATCGCTGTTTAGCACTGGAATTCACTATTAAAACATGTACTATCTGAGCTGTCGCAACAGGAGCCGATTCACTCCGCGCTGGTTTGCGGCTTAGCTTTGGTGTTTAAATGCTGCAGCAGCTTCACAGAGGTTCTTGATCATTCAGACATAAAATTGGATGTAACTCGGCGGTTGCTACAGTTTCCACCTGATTTAAAGACGCATTTAGAGCTTTGCTGGAAAACATTTCGAAGTCAGACAAATTTGTGTTTGCCAAAAGCCTACATCTACTTGGTAGGATGGACAAAATGAAAAGATATGAGTTCAAACAACTTATTGCGTAAAAGGGTGGAGGCATATTGACACGAAGAGCCCTTAAATCAAAGTATGCAGACATTTTTATTATGCTGAATTTACTAATGTTAAAAAAGAGGGTAAATATAAACATAAAAAGATATTAATAAATCAAATCACCTAAAATATATCTATTTTATCTGTTCAGAAGATTTATGGACATACTGTATGTAAATGTTAAAAGATACTTTATTAAAAGGATGAAGAACATGCCTCGTCGTCTGGCTGTGTTTAAGTGTTTTCACTCTCACCTTTTTAAGAATGTCATTTAACACAAAGGTAAACTTTCTTTTTTCTATTGTATGCTTCATTGATAAATGTACTGTATAATGATTGTAAAAAAGAAGAAAAACTCCAGTAATAAATGTTTCAAGTGTGTGAGTTTTGTTTATATTTGGCTCAATTTCATGAGAGTTCATTTGCATCTCGTGTCCCGGCTAACTCTGTGTTTACTGTAAAATCAAATTATTCAGAAAAACCTAGAAAATGTTTCATAACGCACAGCTTGGGAAAGCGAGTTACCCCACATTCACATGTTAGAAGTTGGACGGAAGGGCGCAGTCAAGTTCCTCGACATTCACACTTATGCTGACGCTTACGTGACCGAGTTCTGTGATTTCCACAACCAAGAGGGGAACAACTCTGACTGTGGGGACGAAAATAAAACTGAGATACCCTCACCAGTTGATCCAAAGTAGCTGCCTTCACATTAGTGTTTTCATTAAAAAGTAATTGATCCAAAAAAATGAATTACTTTACTTACTTAATGTATACTTTACATATAATTCAAGCGATTGAACTACAAAAGTCAATAAATAAGTTATTCCTCAGATTATTTGCAAGCAGAAATTATATTTGTGACATTGATGCCCCGTTGAAAACAAACTTATAAAAATATTTTTTGACCAGAGGCCAAATTTGTATACATATAGTGCATGGAAAACATTCACTATGACATTAAACAGGAAATATGATTTTTCCTAAATATATAAATATAATAAAATATTATATAATATGAATTCCTAGTGGAATTCCTTCTTATTTATTAAAAAAGATTGTTCTACAGTCATGGAAAAAATTATTAGACCACAATTATTTTCTTTAATTTCTTGTACATTTTAATTCCTGGTACAACTAAAGGTACACTTGTTTGGACAAACATGATAACAACAAAAATAGCTTATAAGAGTTTAATTTAAGAGCTGATATCTAGCCATTTTCTATGATTGTCTTGATAATAACCTAAATCACTTCATCAAGTTTTTACATCAATGGTTACTGTAGATTTCAGCTCTTAAATTAAACTCTTATGAGCTATTCTTGTTGTTATCATTATGTTTGTCCAAACAAATGTACCTTTAGTTGTACCAGGCATTAAAATGAACAAGAAATTGAAGAAAACAAGGGTGGTCTAATAATTTTTTCCTTGATTGTATATGTAGTGGTCAACTGATGTTTTGCTTACTTTTTAAATGTGTTGGGTCATTATTTTTTCAGTTTCTTATTTTATTTTAGTGATTATCAATTGACTGGCATGAACTGGACAGATGTTAGACATGTTTGAAATGGCATGTAAGGTAATGCTTTCACTCTGCCCTTCCCCTTGAAATGTCAACAATGAACAGTAACCAGAGTGAAGATTACTCATCAGCGTTTGTGTTAATTCCAGTTTCACCAAAGCATTCAGCGATATAGGGGAAAAATTACACAACCTTGACATTGCACTTTCTATTTGCAGTTAAGCGTCAACACAGGGCTGTAGCTGGAGGGAAATCCCTATGTCAGTATGGGTATATAAAACACTTAAGGATGTCTGTGTTCAGTCAGTCACGCCGAAGAATCAGAATCAACAGTCTTACCCAAGATGCCTCTCATCAAGCTCTGTGAGTATACTCCACCCTGACTAAACAGTATTTTCTCAAAGCAACGAAGAAGCTGAAGCTGAGGTGTCACTATATTTTTCTTTTTCCGTCAGACTTCTCTCCTGCACTGCTGCTGCTAGTGCTCACCTGTCCCCTGTGGCAGGTCGGCCAGTCTTCGCCAGTGCCGGCGATGGGACCGATTACAGACTCTTGTGTTTTATACGCAAGAGGTCTTCTACAGAACATCACTGACACGCTCGCTCAGGTAGGTCTGCAAAGCAAAACTATAGATCCACACTACTGTCTTAAATCTGTCTTTAATTTTATAGTTTTAAAAATCCTCCTTCCGTGTCCTTAGAAAGAGCTGTTCAGGGGAATCAACTGCATGGAGCACAGCCTGGAGCTGAACATGGAGACTGACACGGCAACTGTGTGCGCGCCAAAGGTAAAGAAGTAGTTCCAAAAAAGACTGGTGCTGTGATATTAGGTGTGGTATCCAGATACAGTGAACTTTGGGGTGGCTCTTTTGTGGCTGTGCTCCTCCTGTGTTTCTAAAAACTGTGTTTGTCCAATAGGAGGCAACGTGCTCAGGATTCGTCAAGTCAGAATTTGATCAGGTAGGCTGGACTCATTATTGCTTTCCTGCTTTGTATGTTAAGAGGCTCTGAAAGGCAAAATTATTTGGCTTAAAAATGTAGCTCTTCAATATTAGGAGAAAAAAAACAACATTCAGTTACTGTGTTTTGCTGAATTTATACTTTCATAGATTCCAATGCAACTGTTCTGAGATAAAGTCTACTTTTATGACACCTATGAAGTTCAGTTTTTATTGACACTGTCATAGAAGTGGTAATTAAATCATATGTTTTAGTGATTACACTAAATATTAAAACACCACCTTTAAAAATAACCTCAGTGTTAAACATTAGGAGCAGATTGCATAGGTGAACCGAATAAAGGGATCACTGATACACAATATGCATGTTTTTCTTACGATTGTCTTTGCTGTTTTTCCGTTCAGGGCTTGTGTCTGACAAACATCAGGAAGGACCTGCATCACTACTACAAATATCTTGCAGCTCGGCCGGATCTGTCCGTCCTGTCTGGGCTCAGAGATCTCATAAAGGTAATTCAATTTACATGACACTTACAATATTCAGCTTTACTGCTGTTTAATACCGCTGCAAGCTCTTTGAACTGTTTTAGACATGATCTGCTTAATGTAAAAATGTATGCGAGGACACAATTATGACTAATGATAAAATAAAATGCCACACATCTCGAGCAATGTTTAACTGCTTGTAAAAGGCAGGAGTTAAGTGTCACAGATGTTAAAAATTAACTACTTGCTCTCAACAGAACTGCCCTGAATTGTCTCTGCCAAATGACATGGCCTCAGTGGAGGTAAGAGATCTCTTAATGCACACCATAACTACGATTTAACACACAGTTCTTTGTTCTTTTCTAAAAAAAAATGTAATCTAATTTCCTCTGTGTCTCCTTAAGGCTGCTGCAGACGATCTCACCTTCGACGAGAGACTGAAGCTCTGCAAAGTGCTGAAGGGCTTCCACGTCCGCACCATCACCATCAACAGAGTCTTCACGTACATGAACTCTGGCGAACACACTAAATAAGTCTCTGAGCTCTAGCAGATCATAGTTACAGGAAGCTACACAAAGCCACTTCATATAAAAATGACATAAACTACAGTAACTCTCTGCGTTACATTCAAGTTATTAGATCAGAACACTCAATAACTTTTTAAAGGTTCCTATTTATTGTATTCATGTAGTCATGTAACTTATACTGAACATCAAAATGATGTGTTAAAGTACTTTTATTATTAAGTGTATTTACACACTATTATATTTATTTATTCATGATATTTGTTTTATCCTGGACTATTTATTTCAATTATTTATTTGTGTATTATTCACTTGTTTGTACGAATCAACAAATAAATATTTTTTCCTGCATAAATCCTTCTGGTTTATCATTCTTTTATTCACTTTCTGCACTCTGATTCCAGAAAATGTACTGTAAGATGATTTATGTAATTTTCTCCTTGATAAAGATAATCTGCTGTGTCATAGCCATTACATTAACCAAAGTCAATCATTGGACTTCTTCTTTCAAGTAAGCGCTAGACTGCTATGGGTGGTTAATCTACTGCAACCACAAAACAAACATTATATGTGATTTACGGGAAATTTAATGTGCTTTTGTTTAAAAACCTCCTCAAATTCATAGAACGTGACTTCCTCTGCATGTTTAGACTAGACGACCAACCTGACTGTATTTTCCTGAAACCAACTCAGGCCCGCCACCTGATCGTTGTGAGAATATAAAGGATGCAGCAAAGTGTTTGTTTGTGCTTCATTTGGAAAGTCCAGTGTTAATTGTCCACTTGCTATCAGGTGACCATAATAACGTCTGTAAAAAAATTCTTTTGATATTCTGCAGGAAGTGAAAGCCAGACATTCAGTGTTCCGTTTGGGGTTTTAATTCAATTAACATTTGACCTGGAGCCACAATGGTGTCAGGGCTTAGGGTTTGGGTTGGAGTCTGTAGAGATACAGCAGATAGTCAAGTATCCCTGTAACAAACAGCAAAGAGTCACAAGGGGAATGTCCAGATAAAGTTCTGTTTGTCACCTTAAGACTCCGTGATGTTTTCATGATTCCAGTTACTGACCTGATTCATGTTTGGCCTTGATGTTTGGGCACTTTGATTTGGGGAATTGTGTTTCAAAAGTACAAATAAACCATGGAGATTATCCGTAAAAACCTCTCTGAAAGTGAAATCTAACTTTTGTTTCAAGTTGCATCCCTTCTTTATTCAGTGGAAGTGGCACAACTGAGATTTTTGTGGCTGCTGGGTTGAGTGAGACCTGTGACGCTAATGCCACAGAAAAACGTGCGAGAAAGGAAGTGAATGAGTCAGACACAGGAGAGCTGGGAAGAGCGGAATATCATACATGTGATAATAATTCATATTTTCTAGGCTAATTGTATCATATTGAGTTATCTCTGTATCAGAAAGCTGCTTCTATGTCACAAAGCGCACCACAAAGCAGGAAAATATGTTAAATCATCAGTACTTTGATCAACAGTCTACTCAATACTTAATAAGTAGGAAAGTGTGCCTCGCAGGTTGAAAACCTCTGGGTTATAGGTTTGGTTTCAGAGGTGTGGGGCCACAATGAAATCAGAGGGGAAGTATTTCCTACATTTACCGTAACAATAAAAACAAGTGTTGTGTAAACTTTAGCATTAATGCACTAACCCTTCATAATAACATTCATTTTTAATATCCTAGAACTTCTTTTTAAAATCATGTTTCCCTATCCAATGGCACTTTTCTGTTGGGCTATTAAAAGCAATCAAACATTTCTTAATTTAATAATTAAACTAAACGCTCTTCAGCTGGAATGCATTTCATTCCATTACTACATTCATTCAACACGTGGAAAGGAGCTCATGTTTTTAGATACAGTTGTAGTGCCACCTAGCGGTACACTTAGCTTGTAGCATGTGTAGCTTAGCCAAAGGGCCACAGGCTGCCAGCACGTGCACATGAAGTTAGTATCTAATGTTATTTAACACGTTCATGGAGTAAAAATGTTTAACACTTTTAAGTTGACAAGTTTCGAGTAATTACAAACAGAGTCATAATCAGTCAAATCCTGCGCCCAGGTGTGCTACGTTGATTACTCACAGGTGTGGTGATATGTTCACAGGACACCGCCTCTCCGTCCAAACCCGCTCCAGGCCAAGAATGGACCTTCGGAAAACCTCTCTTCGGTGGATTGTCGTCCTTGCCTCACTTTTCACACTCTCGGACAGCCGGTTGGCGTACAGCCGAGGCCCTGGCGCCGCAAACTCCCACGTCCCGAGCAGGACTCACGGTAACGTCCAGTCTCCGTCGGCCGTGGTCAAACAGCAGCAGAGCGCGGGGCCCGGCGCGCGCCCTCGACCTGTCGTCGTCAAGTGTCACCCGGACTCGCTGGAGGTCGTGGTGCAGGCGGACATGTTTGATGTGGGCCTGCAGGTGGACGGCAGACACCTGCGTCTCGGCTCAGACTCCGTGAGCGAGGGGGGCGCGTGCAGAGCTGCACCAACGGGCGAGGGGGGGTTCTCTATCCGGGCCCACCTGATGGACTGTGGAACGAAACTCTCAGTAAGTATGGGATGCGGCTCAGGTTACTTTTTTGGAGAGTTCGTACATCATTTGCTGTTCAAAATGACCACCCCACCTGTGTATGTCAGGTGCTCAGTGGGTTTTGGATTAAAAACTCTAGTCTTGTTATATTTCTATGTACTTTACACAAATTAACATTGTTCCTTTCAGTCGTCAAAACAGAAGATAATATATTCTAATGTTCTGGTCTACTCACCTGAACCTTCATCTGATGGTTTGCTAAGACTGGATGGAGCAACTATTCCAGTTGAATGTCATTATGAAACGTAAGTCTTATCACGGAAGTCTTTTTGTGTAGTGTATGAATTGCTGGATTCAGCGTTCTCGGACATTTAAACAATGCAAAGAAGGAATCCTGAAATATTACAATAACGTACCATCTAATTCCAGGAGGTATGCTGTTGATGGCATTTCTCTGCATCCCACCTGGGTTCCTTTTGTTTCCACAGCCTCAGCAGAAGATCAGATCGACTTCGATCTGCTTCTCATGACTGGTATTAAAAGGATGTCTTCAATGGAACATCTCTTTCTCTTCTCATGCATCTTCAGAATAGTCTTGCACTTTGGTTTTCATGGTTAATGGTCCTGTTCTAGGCTTGTTTCTTCAAAAGTCTGGGATTCTAATTTTCACAGATGATTGGCAGTTTCAGAGGGGATCTTCTTCCTACTTCCTGGGGGACCCCATTCATTTCGAGGTTTCTACAATCATTGGTAACCACATGCCCCTGCGAGTTTATGTTGACCACTGTGTTGCAACAGCTACTCCTGACGCAGAGGCTTCATTAAGATATGACTTTATTGAGCATTACGGGTGAGCTCCACAATCAAATCTAGGAATGGCATCATCCTGCTACCACAAAACAAAGATCGATATCATTGCTGTAGCTTTGTGATTTTTCTTCTGAATACATTCTCAACATTTGCCTTCTTTTGGCTGAACAGATGTCTTGCTGATGCTTACCTGACAAACTCCAGCTCCCATTTCCTGCCCAGATCTGAAGAGCACAAGCTGAGGTTTCAGCTCGATGCCTTCAGGTTCTACCAGGAGCCCAGCAACCAGGTGGGTTCATTTTCCTGTCTTTGTTTTAATGTGTATGACAGCACAATAGTTGCATTATATAAATACTTCTGTTCATTATGAGACCTGAAATAGGAACTAAATGGTATTTGTGTCTCCCACAGGTCTACATAACCTGCTACGTGAAGGCTTCTCCAGTCGGGTTAACTGTCAGCTCTCAGAACAGGGCCTGCTCTCTCATTGAAAACAGGTATTTTACTCATAAAGCAGCATTGTCAGGTCTTCCCACAGTGCCACAGTATTATCAGAAAATAGAGTAAACGTGAATATCATTTGAATTTAATGACATGACTGACTCTCTCCTCACCCAGATGGAGGTCAGCTGATGGGAACGACCAGGCGTGTGGAAGCTGCGATATCTCTCATCGGGTCGAGAAGGTCTTGTCCACAGAACTACCTAAAACTACCATCAGCACCAAAGCGTGGCCCACAGAGACTCCACAGGAGAGTTCAATCCAGAAGAGACTTGAACACCACCCAGCTGGTTATGTCCGTATTCGTCCAGGAGTGCACCAGAGCCAGTACAATAAACATCAGCTATCGTCTGTTGGACTGATGAAGAGAGGAGCAGAATACAAAGCAGGCGAGAACAATTTTTATTGAATTCTCACTACTTTTTGTTTTTATACAAGATCAATCCATGTGCAATTTTAAACTAACTGTATGAGCACCGAAAATAAAAATAATTTCCCAAATAATCCTAAAGCTTGAACAATAGGTTGATGTACAGTATTGGATCGTCTTTGAATGTACCTGTTTATTTTAGCGCAGCTGCAAGAAAACCTTTCACAGGTCCTGAATGAGACCCAATGTTGCTTGTTTTACAGAGCAAACTATCCAGGTGGGACCCATTACTGTGCTGCCATCCAGCAAAACTGACACGAGGCCAACAGAATCCAGAACAGCACTTTCACCAAAGAACGGGAGCACCTGAGACTCAGGATAGCACAGTGAACACTATTGAGGTTAAAAAAACAAATTTCATTGCTGACAAATACCGGACAAACAAGCTTTTTGGACACAGCCGACAACCCGCGTGAATGCAGAGATTCATCTTGTCATTCGGTCATACCATCTCACTTGATGTGAACCTGTGAAACATCTGCAAACATTTCCATTTTTTTTTGTTAGTTGTATTTTTCACTATGTTTTTTTCCTCAGTAAATATTTTACATTAACTTGGCCTTTTTGTTGCATCCCTTAACCAGACACAAGCATTACAACTATCCCAATAATTTGATATCTGATCTTTACAAAATCCAGCCTCCAGTAGTTCTTTGCCAAGAACTTGATATGTCTTTAGCAAACAATTTAATTAGCATTGGGTTTTAAGCACTCAAAGTCATTATCCCCAAACAACACAAGAGCATGTCAAAAGGATGTGTTGTTTGTGTATTTGTGTTGAAATGCACACACACACCCACACACACAGACAGACAGACAGTAAAGCTCCATCTAACATAATACCAGCTATTTTGAACAGTGGAAGAAAGCAGACCTGCTATTAAGGAGCACTTCCCTCCATTACTACCCACAACCTACTTATCTTGCAGTCATATTATTGATTAATCATTGTGAGGGTATATGATGTAACATCAAATGTTTGCCTGCCACCTCCACTAAAATAAGACATCTCTATGTACTAATGACTTATGTGAAAAATTGTCCTTTCTTAACATTTTTGGTGACTTAACTCTGTTATAAGTCGTATTCGTGTTGAAATGATTCCATGAAAAGTTGCTTATTGTCTGCTGTGAGTAAAGAAAGCACCACTGCTGCTGCTGCGGTTTGCCTCAGCCTTTCATTGAGACTTTTAGCAAAAATCCTTGTTGACAGCGGCAGAGCTTTGCACTTCCAGCAGAATAATCAGCCTAAATGGACGTCGAACAGACCATCACAGCCTTTTAAGGGAAGCCCTGACTTGACCCCCCCTTTAATGTACATGAGTATTAATATTGCAAATGGAAACTCTGTGCGCTCTTGCCAGCTGGGACATTTGAGTTATTCGGGTCCGGTTGAGTCAGCACCTCGGACAGCGCTTCACCCCACCCCTCGGCACTGTCCGGGGTGCTGGACTCGGCAATGGCCTCTGCGTGTGTTCCCCATGCACCTGCACGATTAATCATCGGTCATTTCTGGGCGCTTCCGACACGACTGGTCGATTTCCCCGGCGCCTGTTTACTCTTATGTCGAATGAATAAGCCGTTGTTTGTTAGACTGTGTTTACGACCTGCTGCACGGCATCAATACGCCCATAAGTGCATAATAAATCACAGGTGGGCTGAAATACGCTCAGGAGGTTATGTCAAGCTTATTAGCATATTCAAATGTTGCAGGGACGCATCCATCTCCAGGGGCGCCATGGACGGCTCTTCACCGGGGCTAAGGGGTGCTATAGCCCCGTCAAGAATGTGTCTAGCCCCAGTTAAGCCCCTCTAGAATTTCATGTTATATTTTAATACAATACAATTAAATTATCAAATTGAAAAACAGTTATGAATAAATAACGTGCAGATTGTTCATGATATTTTGTAGAAAGGGATGCTTAAACTTTAAATTAAAATAATCGGTATTTAAAAAATATTATTATTATAAATTTTAGTGTATTATGATGTCACACTGCAGGACAATTTATGTCCGGTCCTGTGAAAAAAGCTCATGAAAAAGTGTAAATGGAGGATTCTAGGGGCCCATGATTAATAAAATTATAATACTGACAAAAACTGTATTGGGGGGGGGGCAGTAAAAATTATTTTCACGGGGCCCAAAATCCAT
>JBCAUF010000036.1:20043978-20058382 GCA_038406115.1 Haemulon aurolineatum
AGCTTTAAAACAGCTGCCTGTCATGGCCAAAAATGACAAAACCACAAAAGTTGAGGTTTTGGCCATAAAAGCTAACAATGACAGATAAGAGGCCTGTAAAACTCTGTAGAGCTGAGACAAACTGTAGATCCAGATTATAATTCTCTGTGGGATCACCATGGGCAGGCACCTTGAGATGAAGTAGTTTTGTGAGCCACGGTCAGTATTAAAGTATTGATTGTAACCACTTTAACAACTCCAAATGTCTCCATCTTAATTTATTTCCTTAGTGCCATTTATTTCAAAATGAGTGCCCAGTTGATCTATTTTATAAACTTGCTCTGGGTGCTGATGGACGACGTGATGTGAAATGGAGTGAAGCAGGTGTCTGGTCCCGATAGGCCTTTGGCATTTCAGTCTCTCGCAGTGAGGTCGTCTCTGCCCGGAGGACCAGATAACACCCAACTGGCCCCGTCTTATCTCTGGGTGAATCCTCAATGTCCATGTAGGAGAAGCAGGGCACCATCCTTGTGCAAACTCGCAGCACAAACATAAATATTCATACTCTGACGCACAGACACACACACACACACACACACGGCTGTCCTTGGTCTTCACACACCCTCTCTCTTCGTTTGCTCTCTCTCTAATCCTGTAATGCCGACAGTGCAATTAGTCACATGCCGGCTCTTTCTTTCATCTGGCGAGAGCAAACTCAGGAGGAATTCAAACTGCTTAGTATCTAAACTATGTAACCCGCCCCATGCTCCTTGAGTAAAACACAAACATGCACATAAACACGATGAAATACCTCAAAGTCAAACACCGGCTTTTGTGACTATAATATGTCCTTCACTGTGAAGTGGCCAAGAGGGTGAGCTTTGCCGCACTGCTGCTTCAATTGCTTTAAAAAGTCTTGTCTGCCTTGCGATTCGAGAAATGAATAATGAAGTTGGAAAATGAAATGGCCATTCAGCCTGAATATGAAGCAAAGCTGAACTAAGGACGAGCCAGGAGCTGAATAAAGACGGAGAGGATCCCTCTGAAATTGGTCATCATCCCCTCACTCTGTGCTCTCCTGTCGCCTCCTTCGCACTCAGAAACCACACTGTATCCATCACGGCCCACTCACAAACAAACCCGGCACGGATCGAAACCCCATGAAAGAGAGAGCCGCGTTAGAAAAAGAAATCAACAGAACAAAGGCTGAGGGGACGGCAAAACAGACAGACCCGCGCTCAAGTTAAACAGCCTTGCAGTGAGTGTCTCTTTCTGTGCTCCACCGTTAAGGTAATTTTGCAGCGCCTGGAGCCACACCATGACAGTGAGGCAGGGGAATAGCGGAGCGGGCCCGACTCTCTACGTGCTATAGTGGGGAACAAATGACTCATGTTGCCGCTGTATGGATGGACAGCCCACGGTGATCACTTTCATCCAGGTTATTCCCACATCAGCTAAAAATCAATCTCCACTTAACAGTTAAATCCCCTCCCTGAGCCATCATCTAATACGAATAAGACTGCAGATGGATACGTTCACATTAAACACCGATTTTTAACACTCTGAAAATTGAATTTACGTTGGCATGAGCTAGTGTGTATGTGTGGTGCAGATAGATAAAGAAAAAAGGAGATTTCCAGATGTGAAACACTTTATGACGATTTATGTGGTGGGAAACTGATTTGTTCCAGAAAGATGGTAGAGAACTGAGGGGGTCAAACTCACTGAAGGTTTCTTTCTTAGCTTCCCTCTAAAGTGCTGGACTCACATCCTGGGATCACAGGATTCAGATCAACAGGACCATGGTGCGAATGCAGTTTGAGACAGTTAGGCAGTTTGAGGTTTGGGGAAATAGGCTTGCTTTCTTGAATATCAACACTACTCTCACGTTTGTACACAAATAATTCAGTTAGAGTCAGGTGGAGATTAGCTTAGCTTGGCACAATGACTGGATGCAGGGGGAAATACAGTAGCTAGCTTGCCTCCGACAGGAGTGAACAAAATATACCTACTACCAACTAATTGTTTGTGTAATCTGTGCAAAAATGGCAATGTGGGGTTTTACGTGCTGTAACTATTTTAAGCAAACAATAGTCATGTGTAGTGACTCCCCAGAATCATGCCACCACCATGAGGTTACCAGAAAAAGGAGATGCTGCACAGAAATAAACTGTTGTTCATGAGAAAATAGTTACACCACAAAACTCCCTCTGAAAACACAAATAGCTGTTTTCACATTTAGATTGTTATAAGAGTTACACAAAGACATGGAACATATAAGCTAGTGCTAGGAGGCTGATTTTGCTACCTTTGGACAGAGCCAGGCTAGCCATTTCCCCTACTTCAAATCTTAATGCTAAGCTAAGCTAAGATGAAAGCTAATCACCTCCTGGCTCCAACTCCATAATTAATGCACATGATCGATAGCAATTTTCTCATCTTTTTTTTTCTTTTTCAGCAAACAAACAAATAAGCATATTTTCCCTAAATGTAAACTAGGTCTAAACTCCACTTACTCTAGATGCCTTACGTGTGTTTTTAAAGATGCAATGCGTGTGTTTTTATGCCATCATGCAAAGTTTGCATCGCCTTAAACAGTTTGCATGGGTATGCCTGCTTTACCAGTCACTCTTCATTTACAGCCTTCAGCTATACTTCACTTTCAACATTGCTAGTTACATTTACAATGATTCAGTTACAAAGAAGAGTGCAATTGCTTTTTCAAACCAGAAAATGCTAACAGATGAAGTTGAAGCTATTTTACTTGTATCAGAGGTGGCAAATAGAAACTGCATTAGTAGTTAAGTACATTGTCAAACAAAAAATGCCAAAGATTACCTATTTTTTACCTTCTTAATTATGAGAATTTGTTGCTTTTCTTTGTCTTCTGTGCTAGTAAATCGAAACTCTTTGGGTTGTGAAGTGTTTGTCAGAAAAACACAGGCAATTCAAATGTATTATTTGGGCCTCAGAACATTTTCCAACAATTTATGAATTTATGGAGCATACTGTTGATTGGTTTATTGAGAATTAAACAGAATAGAATCAATGAAAAAATTGGTTGCAGACCTAACTGCCTTTGGATCGACTGCTTCTTCCATTTTGTCGGGACTCTGCTCTAATTAGTTGGCATACTCACACTCCAATGAAAATGCATTTTACATTTCTGTCCATTAGGGGCTTTGCAAACAGTGTCCAAGACCTGTTGATGTTAATGCAAAGTCTTGGAGGCTAGATAGATGTTGACACTGGTCCAATATTGCTCTAATGACTGCGGATGTGGTTTGGATGAGCAGGGTGTGTGTGTGCAAAGAAGGCGGACACCTTACTAACTAGCCAGCTGAGGCAGCCGGCATTCCCAGGGTTGCCTTGGGCCACACAGCATCCCTCTGCTTTATTCAGTGCCCTCTGGCCGAGAGAGAAAATCTAGATTTGCTAAACAGAGGAAGTTGTTTCTGAATGCTGCTGTCTGGCAACCATTTCACACACTTCAAAAGAGGGCGTGGGAATGAAAACAGACCAAATTGTGGCCCGTGGACATGCGGCGATAAAACAGCCTCTCTCGCCTACGTACATGGGTGAAGCTGAACCTTCTTCTTCTTGCTCTTGCTCTTGCTCTCGCTCTCACCAGTGATGCTCTCCCACTCGTTTTCTCCTTTTTCTGTCACATATACATTTGTCTCCAATCCACTGTTTATTTCTCCTAGTGGTTTAACTCTATGTGTGGTAGGGCTCACAGGTTAGGTCACCAGGTCCTAAAAAGAAACTCCACAGAGGGAAGAAGCACGTTGAGAAAGGCCGCAGGGAAAAACAATCCAATGACCACTTTTGGTCAAAAGCTGCAGCAGTCAGCACAGCGGCCTAAAATTTAATTTCCCCTAAAAGAACAGCTATCCTCGATGCCTTTGGCGGCCTATTTTTAGCATGTTATCGTTCGGCCTCAATCAGACCACAGCAGTCAAAGTCAGAATGAAGACGGCTGTTGTTGGGGCCCGAGACAGCGTGGTGAAAGTGTGTAATGTTTAATGTACAAGCTGAAAGAAGAGAATAGAAGAGAAGGCTGGAGACAGAGAGAAATAGGATACCCTGTCACTTATAGTTTGCGTGTGTCTGTGTTTTCCTGTCAATACTGTCAGCTGAGGTCATGCTTGAACTCCAGAGAAACAATGGCAGTGTTGAAGCATGGCATGACTTCATGGTAAATCAGTGTTTTCGTCTTGCCGTCGAACTGCGGCGTCACCTCAAACGCTCTTTGTCCCTTTAACTGACAACTTTTTCGTCTCGTTGCGAGCTGCTTTCGCGGAGCTCTTCCGTGGCTGGACTGAACGAGCTGTCACGTTTGTGCGCTCGTGCCGAACGACGGCATTCGCTTGCACCGGGGAGGCAGGAAAGAGAGGAGATTTCTTTGCTGCCAACAAGCATCAACCGGGGGTGGACAGTGACCGGCAAAATCAGTCATCTAATGGCCCACTTCTGCTAAGCTTTCCTCACAGTGTTGAGCTCAGCTGTAGTTGCCTCTGAAGGAGCACACCGGCCTGAGTTCACCCTCCTCCTCCTTCCTGCTATAATCATGTTAGACCACGGGGCCTATCCACTCTGCATCCTCAAAATGTTAGGTTTTTTTTGCCAAAACACGAGAGATGGATATTTTGGCAAGGTTTTGGGGCCGTAAATAGACGAGATGCAGTTGCCTTGCCATTTGGAAGAGAACAGAGTAAGTGTGGGTGAATGTGCATGTGCATGTGCAGGGCTGCAGCAAGGAACTGTGGGCTCCCACACACAGCAGGGGTCCCTGCTCCACTTATCCACAAATCCTCGATGACAAATGGCAAAGGGTGGATGACCTAATGCCTACAGCCCCCCCACTCCCCGAAAAGTTTTTCTCTGTGTCACCTGGTTCATCTTGACTCAACTGAAAACATATACGGGATTATGCAGCCTTAGCAAAGGGTCACCTGACCTTGATGCCCCTCTCTATGGGGGGAGGGGGGTCAGTGTGTCAAAATGTAGTTTGCCGTCTCAGTTTTGTGCTTGTGTGTCACATTGTCCTGAATCAAATTGTGTTTAATCAAATTAGCACACTGCAAATCTGGCGTCAGGTCTTATTCCAGGCAGCAGAGAAGAATGCGCACATTGTCTAAACAGGGGGGAGGAACTTGGGGCCCAGCAGCTCTTATTCTTGCCCCCTGGCAGAGTTGATCCGGCCCTGTAGGCAACTTTATCACACTTCCACACATGAATATTATGTAATTTAAATATAATGCAATCTATCATGGGATTTCTCAGGTCTCATTGCCACGCTCCTTCTGGCAGGGGGACTGCCAATGGAAACTAGCCTTTTGGCTATAATTGGGTGCATTTACATTTTAACTTTTAAAATATCAATTAATGTACATTGTCCCTCTCAAACAAATAAAGGATTAACATAACATCATGAGATAAATTACTTACATTCATCAGCAGCATAAATATAGGCATCAAAGATAAGTGTGCAGCTGCTGGTCAGGAGAATGGGCCAAGCAGCTGGAACACAGATCACTTCAACATATACAAAAAATAAAACAATCGCTACATGTAGTCATAATAGGAACACTTTGGTGTTAAAATAACCCTTAGTCCAAGAGGGGAAAATCTTAGCTCGCTCCACTTTGTCTCTCTTTATTTTTGAAAGCTGATTTGAGACCAGACAAAAAGACACTTGAGGAGCATCTTAACATCTTCATCAATTTTTTTTTTTTTGGGGGGGGGTCCTGGGTACCCAGAAATGTGTTCCTGGAGAGACACAGTGAGGGGATGAATGTGTAGTGGTCTGACCAGCGCACTCACCTCTCCTCCGTGGCCGTCAAAAACCCCAAATATCGACGGGTGGCTCTTGTTGACGACGTCCGTGAGCACCTCGAACCTGTCCTCCATGTGGTCTCGCCGGCCCTGGATGGAGTACACGGCCACGTTGTTGCTCTTGAACTCCCAGGTCTTGGAGAACTCCGCGTCCAGGACGCTGAGGCCTCCGAGCCGGTCGTTCTGCATCATCTCGGCCACTTTCCCCTTCACCATCTTCACGGCGTCCCGGCTGGACTTGACGATGGTTTTCACCTCGTCGGTGTGGAAGAAGTAGCTCCACAGCGCCAGACTGATGCACAACAGGAACAATGTCTCAGGCCTGAGGAGAAAATAGCGCATGATCCGACCCAGAAGAGACAAGAGCGTCATTGTGTCTCCTATCATCACACGCAACCGAGCTGCAGTCTGTCTCTCCCCCCTTTTTTTTTGCTCAGTTCACTCCATCCGCCCAGAGGAGCTCTGAACAAATCGATTCGCTACCACAATGGCCGACAAAGACCGGATTTCAGCATCGAAACAGCTCCTCGGGAGGCCCCGTCAGTCTGTCTCCTCCTCTCGCGGCTGGCTGTCAGACCCCGGGGGCAGAAAGACGAAAAGGACAGAAGCGGGACAGGCCACCGGTCATGGACTCGGTCCTCGAGTCCTCGGTCCTCCTAGCCTCGGCTCCCCAAACATCTGCAGGAGGTTTCTCCGAGTCGAGCCGAGCTCCCGCAGCCCATTGTTGTCGAAACCGAGCCCCGGGAGGAGAAGCACCGGAGGAGGGCGAGAGTCGACGACGTGACTCCTCGGAGGTGTCCTCCTTTTTTTCCCCGTCGCTGACCCCGTTTCTTCCCTCGGTTATGTGTTTTTGCTGTGTCTCCGCGCGCCGCCGTTACATTTTTCGCTCGCGCACACACACCTCCATGTTTGAGTTGTGTCAAAGCACCATGGGAGAGCGGGGCTGAGACGGGAAGTGAGCCGCGGTTGGCTTAATAAAGCAAACCCGCGCGGGGCGGCAGCAGGTTGGACAGTGGATGTTTTCAGAGCAGGGACTTTATTTCGACAGGCGGTGGCGGAAGTCGGTGCTGATTGTGGCAGAGAGCAGAGGGGACAGGGGACAGCAGAGTCTCGTTTCAGTCTGGGGGCTGGCCTCTGTAAAGTCCACTGCCTTGATTGGCTTTTTGGTCAATTTCATGGACATCTCGTGGCAATTTATCACTCAACAACTTTCCTATCTGTATGTCTGTGATAAAGATACATTGATTATATAGGCTATGAATAATATTATAATATAATAATAATAATAATAATAATAATAATAATAATAATAATAATAACAGTAATAATATTTATTTCACACACATTTAAGTCGCACAAATCTATAAACAGGTCTATTGGTGACTTTCTTTTTTTCCTTTTTTCTTTTTTCTTTTTTCTTTTTTTTCCTTTTTTCTTTTCTTTTCCTTTTTTCTTTTTTTTATGGTGAAATAGGACAGTACAGTGAGATGGAAAAAACAAACAAACACAAACAAATAACAACATTGACATACAACATCCTGTGTATGTATGTGGGTGTGTGCATGTGTGTGTGATGATGATGATGATAATAACAATAATTATTATTACAGTTAGACAAAATAGGTAAATAAGTCATATCCTCAGCAATAAGCTAATAGTCATAATAATGATAATAATAGTAATAATAATAATAACAACAACAATAATAACAATGATAATAATGATGATGATGATGAAGGTGATGGTGCAATAACAATATAGAGGAAGGGTGGAGGGTGACTATCTAATAGAAATAGAAAAATCCAGCAATGTTTATTTAGACCATTCAACTATTATTTTTTATTTGCTTTTATCTTATGTGACAGTAGCATGCATTGTTTCACAATATGACATTTCTTGTCGCTCACAATATGTGTAACATCATTGGCATAAGACCCAAAAACAGAGAATACACATTCAATACCATCAATAGTCTGAGGGTCATGCTGATAACAAAATGGCAAGAAGAACATCCATTGAACATACTGTACAGTGATATTAGTTATCATTAGGAAACAACACAAGCTTATCAGTCAATGTGAGACAAAAGTCAATTTAATAGCCTACTTTCAGTTGAATTAGAAAACTTGACTGGTGGGAACATAAACACACACAAACATATGCTGGAGTTATTTTCTTAGGATCTTAGGATCTCTTTGAATCAAAAGCACAGCAGAATGCAGCACTAACAATGCAGTGGTGGTAAGAGCAACTTTTTACAATACTTATCAGTTGCAGTACATATTCAGTAGTTGTCTCTGATTAGTCAGAACCTAGTTCCTGGTTATTCAGAGGCACTGGCTGAGCATGTAGTTATGACTGGACCCAAAAATGTGACTCAGAGTGGCAGTTGAGCAGGTACAGTTGATTTATTGAACAAAAGCAGTAGATCAGGGTTTTTCAGTGGAGCTGAGCGGGCAGGTTGAGCAGGAGTGAAATCAGGCTGGCAGACTGGTATCAAGAAAGCAGAGGAGCTGAGGCACAGGAGATTGGCACTTGATTAAAAACTAAAAAAAACTAAAAAAAAAAAAAACAAGCAAGAGATTTGGCCGTAAGACAGCATCAGTATCACTCAACAATCTGGAGAAGACTGGCTTGCAGAGCCGGGGGCTTGAATGCCGGATGGACCACAAGTGAGCAGACATTTTTGGCAGCAAGAGTTGATTGGCAGCAGCAGGAGAGACACACCCCAACACACAGACACAAAGAGACAAACAAGAAACGAAGGAGAGGGGAAACAGCTTAGACAGAAATGAGGAAAAGGCACAGCTGGACTATGATACTGGCTTCTCCTTTAATAAAGTCAATCACAGCTGGTTCTGACTCACATTATTACCTCACAAGGAATGAGTGCAGACAGTTAACCAAAATGAGCTTCATTCATCTGATGCAGGCTTCTCTCCTTCTTTTAAAGTGTGCTGTGCAGCAAAGAGCATTAATTTGACACAGTTCAAAGTTCCACTAAGCATTTCACTACAAGCATTACATCATTAGCATCAGTGGATGTTGAGGCTAAAATAATTACCACACTTTAAGATTGAGGTCATACAAATCACTAATAGTTAGTTTGAACATTGTTTCATCAAAGTCACAAATTATTTCTTGGTCCACCAATGTCTCTGCTGTTATGTCTATGGGGGGGGGTACTGTGTTGTGTCTTTAGACTGAATTTCCCTGTTGGCCTAGTTTTATGCAGGGCAGATGATTTATGGGTAAATTCACTTTAGCTAGTTTTGTAAAATTCCAAAAGTTGTATAAATATGGAAAAAAATAAAGTACCAGTCTGTTATGGCATAAGGCTTCAATGTAGCATAGGAGTCATTTTAGATGGTTGAGGGGTTTTTTTTGTATTTTTCTCTCAAAGTTTTAAAGGGTTTCTCATGGAGCAAATATTATTGTTTATAAAGACAAGAGGTGAAACAAGGCAAAAAACAGATTTTATTTTTATTCAAGAAAGCTATTCCTGTTCAGAGGACGAATGCTTCAGGAGGAATGAATGGGGCAAAGATTTAAGTCTGTTTCATGAATCCCAGAAGGCAGCAGGAATGGCTATTTAGGACGACTATAAAGTTAAAGTGCTGGAGATGCAGTGTGATTGAAGGCACAGTGACCGAATGGATGCTGGCTCATTCTTTAAATAGAGTTGGCAGTGACAAGAGTTTGCAGCTGCAAGTTCATGCGATGGACAAGCAAAGAAGTGGAACCAATTATGATGGCTGCAAATTAAATTAAATGATCTCATCCAGTAAAAGATGACACATCATCATATTAAATCTATAAACGGTTTCACTATTGTCTCATCATGGAACATTTTAAAGCCCTGCTGATTTTCCCTGAGCAACTGGGCATTCATGAATATCACAGAATATAAATGAGGCCTAGAGTAAGTTAGAATGGAGTCCATACATATAAAGTGGTTCCAATGCATATGTAGAACCATTTAAATTCAAATATAATGCTAATAATGACACAACAATAATAATTATAATACAAGCTACTATTGTCTAATAATGTGAGATGAGGCCTTTGTTGGTTGCAACAGTCATGTCATTACATTGACCAAACACTGCCCCCTAGTGGCTCTCTGGTGCAAGATATGTCTGACAGTCAATCATTTACAGTCAACTCATGTGTTTAGTTAAGCTTTATTTATTCAGGAAGTTTAATTAAGATCAAGATCTCTTTGACAAGAGAAACTTCAGAACTGTCTTCCCCAGTTCAGAGTCAGAAGTGACTGAACTCAACTAAGGATTGGGCAGCATAGTGTAGATAACAAGGTCTTATAAATGAAAGCACAGGTGTGCTTCTGCTTATGTGTGCCACTGATCATTTGACTTTTTCACACAGCTCACAGCAGTGAGTGTGATCACTTGGATCATGAATCAAATGGCACTGCGGTGAATTGCATCCAGTGGTTTATGGGTAGTGACAGCAGCATGAGAACAGGACACCTCCATAAGTCAGTATAGTGGATAATGTTTGTGTGTGTATGTGTGTGTTTTAAAACGAGTTCTGTTGCAGTATAAGAATTTGATTTCAGATTCTGAGCATGCTGTTCAACTGAGGTTTTATAGTACTATCTGCTATTCAACCAAGTGAATGTCTATAATGCTGTTAGATTCACATTAAGTGGAAACTGTACTCTTGTTTGCATTTGAACTATTGGTAGTGAATATGCAGGAGAGTGCTGAAGTGATTGTATTTCAAATTTCCCTTGTGACTTAAAAACATCAAAATAAAGCAGCGTATTCACTCAGTTCATCAGGATATATCTTCAGCTATACAACTGTAGATTTCCATGGTGACGTTCTGGGCCTTTCTTTGTGGTCTTTTAAGTTTTCCAGTGAGTATCATCATCAGATTTTGTGTGGTATCTTGTCGACCAACGACAAATCATCCAAAGTTAATGTCAGAGGCTGAAACCACATCCGGCACAGATGCTGAGACATGTAAAGACTGGCTCAACGGGGGCCAGGCTTTCCATGAGGTTTACTGGGTTTACTGGGCTCTTTCGGTTGGTCAGATCAAGGAAAGGTTGGATCAATGCTGCCATGCCGTCTGTTTTGGGACACCGATCCGTCTCCCACTGGACGCCCAGTGATCCATTTTCCACTTTGAGGTCCTGCCAAACGGTGTGGTCACTACAAGGTGCTGCACTCGGTAACTCTCATATGAGATGTTATTCATGGGCAACAATGCGTGAGCTTGTGTGTGTGCACTGTATGCGTGTACGAATGTTTTGCAAATCTTTGTGTGTAACCTTATATTTCTGCTGTTTGTGTACAAAGCAAGCGTGTGTGTGAACAACACTTTAGCAACGCGAGCACTCTGGGGCCTCGGAATCATATCCCATATCACAAAGAATAAAGTCTTGCCTTGTATACAGCCTGCTTCATTTCATATCCCTCAGGAGTCATGTAATCTGTTCGTGCCAGCCCACCTACCTCCTAATAACCCCCTGTGTTTTCCGTCCCTTGTTCTCCCATTGGCTTAAAGGTGCATAAGTTGGGCTACCAGGGAAATATAAGGAAGGAGACGGCCAGCATCATACTCTAGTTGGAGGGTATGGAATGAAAAATCAACCCTATCTACATCAGCAGGTAAGATAGACTTGTTGCTTTTATATACATCGTAAACGCGCCATGTTGCAGTAGGATAGACCTTTTCCAAAGAGCTGCACCTGTTTCGTCTCTATTCTTCAAGCGTCCGCTCTCCCTCGCAGGTTATTGAGACGAGCCCTCAGCATGCCGTCAGTTCGCCTAGTCTTCCTGTCCGCTCTCCTCGTGGTGCTGATGGCCGTGCTGACCTACGGCGGCAGAACCACACGCTGGCCCAAACCTCAGACCACCAAGAAGCCCCCGCGAACCGGGGCCGGCGGAGGTGGTGGCGGAGGAGGATCCAGACGGACCACCACCACCACCACGACGTCACCCTCCAGCATGCACACGGAGGAGACCACCGAGGTCATGATGGACGCCTACACCCTGTCCGCCACGGACAGCACCACCTACTCCAGCGACACATACACGACTGATTTCCACACCGATGCCGTCGCGCCCCCCGGAAACTCCCTTGGAAACTATACCCTCGACTACAATGAATGCTTCTTTAACTTCTGTGAGTGCTGTCCACCAGAGAGAGGCCCCGTGGGGCCCATGGGAGAGAGAGGGCCACCGGGACTGCCAGGAGAGAAGGGCCCTATAGGTATGATGGATTAACGTTTTCAGAAAATTTACTGTTGGAAGGTCAAAATTTGTCCTTCTTCACACTTTTGTTTTGTTCTACAGGGCTACCAGGTGAGAGGGGAGAAATAGGCCCCCGGGGACCTCCAGGACCAGCAGGACTACCTGGAGCTAACGGACTCAATGGCGACATAGGTACAACGGCGTTTTACAGCAGGAGACTTTTTGAATGCCTCTCCGTTTCTCTCTCTCTGTCCCTCACTCCTTTTTTACAAAACGCTGTTTTGTATAAGTTCTTCTTGGATATCATTTTCTACGCTTTATTTATCAAAACTAACATAGGTGAAAGAGGTGCTCCAGGTCCGGTGGGTGCCCCTGGTGCCCTTGGGATTCCAGGAAAACCAGGAGAGAGAGGTGTGTAGTTGTAGAAAATGTATAAATATTTAATCATACTGAATTAGAGTATGTTCAAATATGTATAAATGCGCCCTGTAAACATACTTCTATTTGCAAATGAAAGCATTCCCATGTCTTTCTGTGGAAACATACCCTCTCTACATACTATAGGTGATCCGGGCCCCAGAGGAGAGAAAGGTGAACGTGGCTTCACTGGTCTGAAAGGGGACCCGGGAGAAAGAGGAGCGCCTGGCCTGAATGGGAGTAGGGGCAGCATTGGACGAGAGGGGCCTATGGGTCCCCCTGGGCTAACCGGAACAAAGGGTCAGAAAGGTGAACAGGGACTTACAGGCGATTGTTTACCAGGCGAGAAAGGTGACATGGGTGAGCGTGGTCTGAGGGGTGAGATGGGCCCCCCAGGAGTGAATGGAACTGATGGTGCAAAGGGAGAGACAGGGGAGCCAGGGCCTCCAGGAGGGAAGGGGGATACCGGTGCCAGAGGGCCCCCGGGACCTCCAGGAGGGAGGGGCATGGTGGGACTGAGAGGGGAGCGGGGAGCGAAAGGTCCGCGCGGGCCCCGTGGTCCTAAAGGCCCGCCAGGCGAGAGTGTGGAGCTGGTTCGCTCCGCCTTCAGTGTGGGCCTGTTCCCCAGCAGGTCCTTCCCTCCGCCCAGCCTCCCCGTGAAGTTTGATAAGGTGTTTTACAACGGGGAGGGGCACTGGGACCCAACGCTCAACAAGTTCAACGTCACCTACTCGGGGGTCTACCTCTTCAGCTACCACATCACTGTGCGCAACCGGCCCGTACGCGCCGCCCTGGTGGTCAACGGGGTGCGGAGGCTGCGGACCCGGGACTCTCTGTACGGCCAGGACATCGACCAGGCGTCCAACCTGGCGCTGATGCACCTGAGCGAGGGGGACCAGGTGTGGCTGGAGACGCTGAGAGACTGGAACGGAGTTTACTCCAGCAGTGAGGACGACAGCACTTTCTCTGGTTTCCTGCTCTACCCGGACCCAAAGCCCAAACCTGATGCTATAGAAAACCTGTGACCTGCTGCCCTTTGACCTTGATTGAGCTCTGATCGTAACTTCTCGTAGACCCTGCGCCGCCTTCAGCCTCTTGCACTGCTCTGTCAAATTCATGTGATTCGGCCGCTTCGGTACCCGCTCACTGCTATCACACTAATCAAACCAAATGCTTTGCTTTGCCTTGCTGTATGTGGAGATGGATGAGGCTTTTACTAATGTATGCAACACTTTCTTTGTAACAATGCATTAAAAAAATGACTCTGCAATGATATGGTTGACCCTTGAGTTTTACTTATTTAGAACCAGAACTAGAAGCTAATTTATAATCCATTAGTCATTCCAATTAGAACAGATAAGCTCTGTGTCAGCGAGGCCAGTGCTCATTTGTGAACAATCGAGTTAAATAATCCATAATTGCATTTAGTTCCCACTAGAGGGGGTAAGGTGCCCAAGGTTTGAAAAGAGGCATTGGAGAGAACTGTTAAAAGCAGAGAGCAGTACAGGAAAAGTATAATGAAAGGGAGGGGACGTCTCCATCAACAACAAGTGAGATATTCCAGAAGAAAACAATTTAAATTCACAAAAGACTCAGCATGTTCTTGACCACTTGTTAATCGAAAAAATACCCAAACTCTTTAATTTAGAAAATAATTCTCATAGCAGGATGGTAAAGAATTGGAATGTTTTTTTTCTTGTGAATATAGTTATTTAACAGGCCCTTAGTACTTGCAGTACAGTGCAGCAAGAAAAGAGGTGAAACTCTTGCTGTTTGTCTAATCATGAGCATAGATTGAATGCAGAAGTGAAGGTGAGTCAGACCCACAGGAATACATAACAAAAAAAAAACAATCACACAGCAGCTGATATAATAATAATAATAATAATAATAATACACTCCCATAACAACAGAATGGCTGCTTAAGCGCTGAACAGGGAGGATAA
>JBCAUF010000036.1:20066388-20085734 GCA_038406115.1 Haemulon aurolineatum
TAGAGATTGTGGATGTGCCAGGACCACGGAGAGAGAGAGAGAGAGAGAGAAAGAGAGGGAGAGAGGGAGAGAGAGAGCTTGGTCTCCATTCTTCGTCGAAATAAAAAAAATCCCTCCTTTTTTCTGCCTTCAGCAAATCCACAAATAACCAAAAGAAAGAGAAAAAAAAAGAAAAAACACCCTTGGATGTGATGGTTTCCATCTGCACAGATGTCAGAGCAGGTTGTGTCATTTCTTCTGTTTTCTCATGGTGTAGGCCACAGAGCTGCTGCTGTCACACAGGCGAACATCAAAGGCTCGTCGTGTTCAACACAGCTCACGCCACCGTCATGTGTTTTACTTATTAATTCAATAAATGTCACGGGAACATTATTGTAAACGAACGACGGGCCCGCAGATTGAAAAAGCGCACTTTAATTCCCGGGAATCCTCCAGCAGGCCTCGCATCCGTTCTTCATCCCGTTCGGTCTCCGAGCAGTCGAGCGGACAATAACGGAAAATATCGGTGAAATATTCCGCCCGTTGACGCCGATCGAACACACACGATAATAATCCAATCAGGGCGTCGTGGAGCGACGGAAGCCGGCGGTTTAAATAAAGAAATGTATTTTGTGCACTTACCGTTCCAGCCGTGTTGTTGATGTTACTGTGTAAGTGGAGCCATTTTGTGAGTGGGTCATCCATGTCTGAGGTTTTTCTTTTTTTCCCTGCCAATTGTGGAGCAGCGTGTGTGTGTGTGCATGTGTGAGTGTGTGTGTGTGTGTGTGTGTGTGTGTGTGTGAGTTATTCCTCGCCGCATCCAGCGCGCTCCCTCAGTATGGGGAGCGGAACACAGGCCGCAATGTGGCCGAGTGAGATAAGCGCACGGCAGCGGCCTCTTCATTCCCGATAAGCCCCTAAACCCATTATTTATGAAATGATTCATTATTATTTGGCTGTCGTGGGCTATATAGGCTTGTGGAGGGCAAAGCATTAAAAAAAAAAAGAAGAAAAAAAAAAGCAAACAGGCACAGCGCAACGGCCTGTAACAACGTGAGGTTGTATACTGTTGCCTGAGCTATAGTTGAGGTGGTTTAATTTTTATTTTTTAATTTTTTTGGGGGGATGAAAGAAACAAAAGCCCAGGTTAAGCTTTTGACCTATTTATATTTCCAACAAAAGGGTTTCATTGCTAAGCCAATTTATCCAACAATAAGATAAGTGATGATAGCAGGGGGTCGTCTATTTTCTTCGTTTTCATTTTTTTGGGGGCCATTTTTATCTTAAAAAGAGTATCCATTACTCCGTCTCCATTGGTGCGCCTCCGGGCAGGATGTGACCCACCGACACAACAGACGTGGACGTTAATTGTGATAAAGATCCCTTAATTGAATGGGACATATGTATTTATCGATTAATAGAATAAATAAATAAATGAATGAATAAACGTGCTGTTGCATGTCATTGTTTGTGTTGGGGGTTGGTGGAGGGGGGCTGTGGACGGCGGTTCCCCCCGGGCCCTCGGGGAGTCATGGCTTGGGCAGATAAAAGCGTATCGGCTCCTGGTCGCATCAGATAAAGGAGCTGCGCGCTATCAGAGCGCGTTCAGGACACACTCAACGGGAGCAGGTACATCCTAATAACGGATCCTCACACTGCTTCTTCTTTTCTGCCCCTGACTTGGATACATTTGAATTTAAATAGTCACATATAGCCTAGGTTGGATTTGACAAAGCAAATTATTATTATTACGCCTTCAGAGATATAGCTGAATTGACGTTTTTTTAGTCCTAATATTAAAAAAGGTGGGAGCCCCACAATTAGTCACGACCTCGGTGCAGACCTGTTGAAGCAGCAGTCACGACCATCATCCTACATCCTGTGCTAACAACAACACGGCCCCCTTAAACGTTTTTGTAAGCATCTTTCAAGGAAACCAATGGTGCCGAGGATTTTCTCTTTTTTTGAGCACTCAGCATTAATATTTGTGGGTCCGAAGTGATGATCTAAAATTTGGAAATGAAAAGGCCTAATTGGCCATAGAAAAGGGGAACTCAAGGCTGAGTGGATATTTAGGTTTTATGGTTATACTGCCCATACATCTGACTGAGATCATGTGGTATCATTATAAGCTTTTTCAGTTGTGTGACCATTTCCGTGAGTGTGAATAATTAATGAACATGTCACAGTCAACAATAAAAGTTTGACAAAATATAACATTTTTATTTTAGAAGCAAAACAGCGTCAGTCTCATGAAACAATATGTGATGCAGCACAAGTCATATGAAGGGATCAGTGGAGAAAAAACAGAAATAATCTAGTGCTGTTTTGTTCACACATAATTTATGATGCAGTTGGAATGCAATGGGGGGCACCTTTTTTTTTTTCAAATGAATGCTTTTTATGCTTGTGCTCCTTAGTTCGAGGGTCTCTTGGGCCAACATGACATTTATGTCCTCACTACATCCTCGCACACGTCAGTCATCTGAAATGATCAACGAGATGAATGGGAACAGATCTGTGCAACATTTTTAAACATGTGACAAAATATGGTTCCACTCACTACACGCACTCAAGGTGTCACACTCTCTACGGTGTGCTGCAAAAATAAAAAAGCTAAATAAATCACAATTCCAACATGCGGAAAGTGTTTTGGTTTTTTTTTGCGTGGATTGTCACAAACACTGCAGTCAGAAAAAAAGCGGTTTGTTCTTAAGACGAGGTTGAAATTCAGCTACTTCATGAATGAAATTATCTCAATGATTTCATGCAACATGACCATAAAAAACAAACATGTGCAGTCGTGCTGGATTTGAATCAGTATTTCTAGTCTTAACTTTATATATATAAATGTATATATACATGTATATACACAGTACATACTCTGACATCCAGATTCTATCTATAGTCCTCCCTACTACTGGATTTGTTTGGTTTCAGATTTTTCATTTGGTTGTCTTATTGATTTGTCGTTGTGCTCCCAGTCCCTTGCAGTGTCATATTGTTTAACATGGGTTTGTCAAAATAGGAAATGAACCTCTATCCCTGTTCATGTTGTCCCATGCAGCCATTTTTGTATGTGAAAGTGCACTGAAACAGACCCTGACTATCTCACATCTACCACACAGATTACAGTCTTTCAGCACTGTTCGCGGCGCTGAATTATAATCCAGGAATGGCTCCGTGCCATGCCCGTCCTCCCAGTCAGCGCTGGATGCGTCGTGCCGGCATGATCCGAAGAGAGGCCGTGCTTTCCCGGGTCATGAGCCGCGTCACCTGGTCCAGACTGAGGCCGGCCACAGCCTCTCCGTTCACCTGAAGTATTTCATCGCCGACGCCGAGGAGACCTGTGTAGGGGCCTTCGGCACTGCCGTCACCCACTTTCTCAACATACACACCTGGGAGGGGAAGAAGGAGAAGGAGGTGTACAGAATTGTGATCAGTATAAATGACATAAAACATCTGTAAAATTGAGCCTATATTTTGACATGTTTGATATTATATCTGTTTATGTTAAATATTTAGCATTTTAAGAATTAACAAAGGGTACATTTATATCTGAACAATGACATTTTAATTATATTCTCTTATCTATTAGATTTTTAAGATACACAACATATCGCTGAGGAATAACCTGGCACTTATTTAAGAAAACAAAAACAAATACAGAACCACACTCTCCATTCAAGACAGTACAAAGAATACTGAAAACATTACCTGTGTCTGGTCGGCCTTTGCCCCTTGAGATGACGAAACCAAACGGACCATTTGGGGGTTTTATGAGCTCTAGGAGGAGGGTCCCATCAGGGAAAGCCTGGGTGACCCGGCCCACCGGACGCACCATTCTGGCAGGAATCACATCCTCAACGCTCAGAGCCCTGTGAAGCTCGAGCTGAGGGCTTTCAGGGCTGTAACGGCAGAAGTGCAGCTCAGGTCAGGAAACAGATGAGGCAAAATTGTGCATTTTGTGTTTTTCTCTCTCGCTCTATTCTTCTCTGAGCCCTACCTGGGCGCCAGGCCGTATGGTATCTGCACCTCTCCCAGTATTGTTGAGCGCTCCGTTCGCCTCTCTAAACTCTGCACAGAGGAGGCTTTGCGCAGTTGGGCCAGTGGCAGCACCTAGTGGCAAACAAACGGCACTGTTACGAATTCTGTTTTCCACATTGACAAAATTCATCAGATCAGCTCTTAGTTGGAACTGTAACTTTTTGGCTCCAACACCTGTCTAAAGCTAACGCGTGTGTTTGGCACCACACACACACACACACACACACACACACACATTAAGCTAACAGAGGCTGTGATTGGCTGGAGCAGTGTACTCAGTGTACTCTTGCAGCCGCCAAGAGGACAACAAGGCTGGCTTCCACAGAAGAGTGGAAGGAAACACGGACAACCTGGAATGCATTATTTGTGCTCCCTGTGTCGGGCAGAAAGGTTGGTAATACTTCAAAGCCTTGGTTGGTCCACTGTGGCAAATGAGTATTTAAAGGTACTTCAAAGCTGAGCTGGAAGTTTAAAGACATGCAAATAAGATGCTTTCTCCCCAAGGCCTCTATTTCTGAAGTAAAAATCGCATCTATTTGATGTGGTGAAATGAAAAAGAGGACAATGGCAGAGCAGCACAAGAGCCCTGAACAACACTAAACATGGCATGAAAAAGTGTTCGCCACTCTCGCTCACCGTGTGCAGGGTTTGCAGCGAGGGTGTCCTCTGTATGCGGATGGTGGGCTGCGGCCTGCGTGTGGGGCTCGGGGAAGCGGAGCTGGCCCGGGGGGCGGTGGGTAAGCTGAGCTGCTCCATGCTGCTGGAGCGCCCGCCTTTCACCAGCCTGCCAACGCTGTTCAGACCAATGGAGGAGAAGAAGCGACGCAGGAAGAGCTTTGGCCGCCCGTCCAACTTTCTGTGGAAGGAAAGGAATTTTTTTTCTTAACAAATAGACTTTTAGTTTATTAATATAAACAGTCACATCCTCAGTTAAATCACCAATCAACACACACGGGATGGGGACTTTTTTAAGAGGAACTGGTCAAATGATTTTTTGCTAATCTGTTTTAACTGGCTTTAGCGAGTAGGGCTGTTCATCACCAGAAGAGGGCAGGATTGTCCTGGTGTTCACAGAATGTTTTTAACATTAGCATCCTGTGGACAGTAGGCCAGGGTTTTAATCTCCTAACTGCCACCACTCCGGCACGCTCAAGTCGCTTTGGGAACAGCATTGGTGGGGGCAAGGGATTTATCGTCTAAGCTACGACAAGAGCGCTGTTATCTTGGCTTACCTGGACCCGTCGGAGTTCTCCTCCCATATGGCCTCAGCTTTCAGATGTTCTGCCCTCAGTAGCTCTGCTCGGAGGTCCTCAGCCCGGGACATAGCCAGGCCACGCAGAGCGGGACGACAATCGGGACCAGAACCAAGGTCTCCACTCAGACCTGCTGGTAGAAAAGAATGCACTGAGCTGATGTCAAAGAATCGTTATCAAATATTCTCTTCTGTTCTGTGCAACAAGTAATCAAGCGCTGCATTTAATATGAGACATCATAAAATTATTTCAATCAATTTTGCATAATTAGTACCTTTATTCTTCATATTTAAGTAAATTTTTCTAATAATTACTTTCATGAACGTGTTTTTTTTCAATATTAGTATGAGTATTTTTATACTGTGGTAGTATTACTGAGTACTTCTTCCACCACAGCTTTTACATAATAATAAATGGCAGAGGCCACAGGTACTGAACTCGCTACATGACCTTTCAGATAACCTGGAACTGATCCATGGACTGCTCACCTGTTCCATCTGGAGTGGCATCCCATAATTCTGCAGGAGGCAGGTCTGTGGTGAGCCGGGCTGGCGAGTACCTCAGGGTGGAGGGCCTGATGCAGGGCACTGGGTTGCTTGTTGAGGGTGTCCCTTGGGTTAAAGCCATGGGAGACTCCCTTCTTGCCTCCGGAGAGTCCAGGAGAGAGTGCTGGGATCCTCCCTCACCTCCCTGATTTGAGGTCATCTGGAACTGAACCGTGGACTGACCTGCAGCCGAGCGATTCCTCGAACTGGACTTCAGGGCCGACTTTATGGGCAGCACCGGTGGGGGTGATTCCCTTAGTCCGCCAGAGGCCTCCAGCAAATGGGGCTCCAGGGCAATGGGGCTATCCGGGGCAAAGGACACAGCTCTGCTCAAGTTGACCCTGTTCCTGGGATTTGAGTTTCGCCGCTGAGCCCACGATGGACCGTAGGGGCCATGGCCGGACTCCAGTCGACTTTCTCCTTTCCTGCTCCTTCTTCTAAGTTTCCCAAACCCTGATGATTTCCACCCTGTGCTGGTCTCTTTATTTTCACCCAGCACGTACGCTCCAGCAAAGGTCACAGTTAGAGGAGCTTTGGGACGAGTGCTCGGCTCTGGCTTGTTTGGAGGCACCCAGTGAGGGACCGCTTTGCCCCGTGCATCCTCGGGGTTGCCCGGATGCTGCGGCTCAGCATTCTGTGGATCTGACGGTGACGAGACTGGCTGAGGTTCCCTGACCACAGAGCCACACGACTCACACTTCTTCACCAGCACAATTATCTCCTTAATCACCGTCGTGGGTTCGCCAGTGACGACCACGTCTTCTTTCTTCTGCGGAGCCGGCATGGAGACACTTCTGTGGCTCCTGCTCCTCTCTGAACCACTGCTGCTCGAATCTGTGTTGCTTTCTTTGCTCTTGGACTTCCCGGGCCTGCCACGCTGCCTCACTCTATCCAAGTAGCGGGACTCCGCTTCTTTCTCCGATTCGTCCTCGAAGCGTACCCGCGTGGGCGAGCAGCCGTAGCGCCTGGATCGACCACCTTGGTCTCCTGGGGAAGTGTCTCTTTGGTTGGGGACAAGGAGGGGACCAGATCCCGCCTGAGCTGAGAGATCGTCTTTGGTTTGAACAGCTTTCTGCACTAGCGTTGGAGGGGGAGCCTCAACTTGTGGGTTCGCTCTGCAAGACATAGCACAGTAGTGCATATGACTGACATCTTATTTAGCGTGCGTAAGGGTTGCACCTGTGTTGAGCCCATTTGTAAGCCTATATCTAATGAGGCGAAATCAAAGCAAAGCTGAGCATGAGTGTCAAACTGCAAGTGAGCCAACTCTCAACAACAGACCATGTAGATAAAAGAGCCTTTGGTGACGTGGGCATGTTCACCCCCACTTCACGTATGAGAGATTTCTGCTGATTCAACAAATGACACAACAAACTGCAGCGAGACATTCAGTGCCCCAGGTATGTTTCACCACAGGTTAGCTGTGCAGTCATGAGTGCGGGAATCATCGCAAATGCTGCTACTTCTAAATGAACTGAAAGCTTCCTGCTGATATAAGGGGATTTCAGGAACAAAACTGTGTGACGTATACACCGTTACATAAACAGAATGACACCAAACATTTTCTCAACATTGTCAGCTCTGTGTTTGTAATTACAAATCACAGCCAGGTCCCAAAGCTTTAACTTATTTTCAGTTATGCAACATTAGCTTTGCCAAAACAAGCCCAGTGCAAGAGGGGGGTGGGGGTGGGGGGTAGACAAAGCAGAGAGAAAGATAAGGCAGACACAGGGGTGGCAAACTGAGGGATGACGCAGGGAAACTGAAAGGCAGATACAGTGAAGCAATTTGCAGCAAGGGCATTAAGTTGTCAGCAAATGGAACTTGTTATCACACCTCTGATTCATACACACGCACACGCGTATGCAAAGCTGTGGGACGCGAGTGGCGCATTCACAGTCTCTAAGCATCTAAATCACGGTGGAGCCAAAGATGTCACAGCCCACAGAGGTAGACGCCGGCCGACTTACACAGTGGCTCTCTGGTCGGAATGGGAGCGTCTGCAGGGGCGATCGCCTCTAACGTGGTGGGAGCGAGCCTTGAGCCGCGCTCGCTCCAGGAGAAGCTTGGCTTGCTCATGTCTTGGGCTCAGAGGAAGCTCATCGCTGATTACAAGAAGTGACCTGACGGCCGAGAGAAAGAGAGAGATGGGAAAAGAGGAGGATGAATCATTTTTGGTGACGACAACAGCAAGGGAGAGCAGAGAGCTGGATGTATGATGATGCTAAGCCATATATCCGTCTGTATGAGTGAAATTTAATATTCAAGTCTTTAAGTGTGCAAAGCTTATTGTGTGTTATTACATATCCAGCGACATCATATTCCCCACAGATTGACTTAACATGGAGTGAATCAAGCTGCGTCTTCTTAAGCTGCCTTATGTAATATCAGATAGATAGACTGGGGCGTGGCACTGGCGGTGAGCAGCGGAGAGAAACGTCATCCATCCATCCACCCTCACGCCCAGCAGCTAAGCTGCTCTGCATTGTGCTTCATCGTCTGTACTTGTCTTTATCCCCTGGCCCTGTGATAAAGATAGCATGATACACCAGCCATGTGGATTATCCTTGTAATGGACTGAGTGTGATTCATTCTCTCCTGGGTGTGAGGAAGAGAACATATTGTGTTTCAATAGATTACAGTTTGTCATGTCAATGTTTTATCCCAACACTGACAAACACCATATAATTAGCAGCCTGTTTTGATACCCACATGGAGCTGTTTTATTCTCCAGTTTATAATGATGATGACCATAATACTCGACTATCAAATGTGGAATGTAACATTTACATTTACTCATGTACTGTATTCAAGCACAAATTTGAGGCACTTTATATGAATATTTCTTTTTGTACCTAACTTTATACCTCTACTCCACCACATCTCAGATGTTTAGCTACTAACTACTTTTCACGTTACAATTTTTCACGTCCTTCCTATCCAGCATTGAAAACCAGATTTGATGATTTTGAAATTGAATTTTCCTGATAAATTGAAGGAATAGGTTTTCTATGGTTATGGGTGGAGATAATCCTTCTATGTCTTAATAAATGAACTTTTTGAATATCCTCTTGAACAAACTGTTCTCTGTTTTATAGATATACGGTTCTCTGATATGATAATTTTATTGAACACTATGCATCGCTGTAGATTTAACTACCTAAGAGTACATAGTTAGCTCAACCTTTAGTGTTTACAACAGTGAAATGCAGGAGTAATATAAATCCAAAAACATCACATATGATAGTCAAAGACCGATAGGGACCATTTTTCTACATAGTGAGTACTTTGACTTTTGATACTGCATACTTTTAATCAAGTAAGGTTTTGTATGCAGGACTTTAACTTGTAGTGGAGTATTTTCATAATGTGGTATTGCTATTTTTATTTAAGTATAGGGTCTCAAGAGTTCTTCCACCACTGTTTATAATAACAATGGCCTCTAAAATATTGCCACAATGGAGAGGATAACCTGAAAAGTGTGGATCAGATGAACAGTTCAAAATTTCATATTTTATTGGTCAGTTGCACAAATGTGCTTATCTATTTAATTTCACTTATATACAGAGTTTTTATCTGGTGTCTCATCTCCAATAACTTTCCGCTATTGTAAACTTATTGTAAACTTATCAGAGCTTGCAAATCAGAGCTTAATTTCATAATCTTATTTGTGCAAAAATATCAGCTTTGTCATTAAACAGGATAAGTTATTAATTTCATTCCAGCACTACGAAATTATTAAAGCCTAACGTCACAGTGTTTGTTTTGATTGTGCACAAGGCAGCCTGTTTGACACTCTGGCTGCATCATGCACGCAGAAGAAAAGCAGACTCAGAATTCCCACAGGTGGAGCTGTAAGAGTGGGATTTATGAGGAGGGGATATAAATAGTGCATAGGAGTTGTATGTCACCACTTCTGCCAAGCACATAAAGATGCATTGCATTGCTCACCTCAAATAGGGTTCGAGTTCCTGAGCGAGGATGACTGAGTCTGAGCTGTCCAGAGCCTCACGGGCACCTGCAACTGCGTTAAAACAGAAAAAGTACAATGTCAGCACAACTGATACGAATGTAATTTGGGTTTAAAAGCTTTCAAAAGAGCTCTAAAAGGTTTTAAGCCCACCATAGTGTTTAATTTTTATTAAGAGCTCAGTTCTTACTAAGTGTCTTATGTAGTGCTTGCTCGGGGCAAACGTTACTGCCAAGTGAGCCATCAGCCAAAGTGTGACCTACAAGGACATGGGGGTATTAACATAATTGAGTCTTTGTATGATTATAAGGATTTTCATAAACCTTCATACCATTAGATTCAGTGACAGTCTCATAGGTTATCCCTGACTGAGCTGTAATGTCAGTCAAAAAAACAGATGTTATGCAACTGCTGAGGGACAGATAAAGGCAGATTTCCAAAAGACAAGAGGGGAAAAATCACCTGATCATCATGGATTTACCCATATGTCTTGCACCAACTGTAGTGATATTGATTGATACGACACACATACACACACACACGTGGGTTAGGGTTAAGGACACATGCACAGTGTTGCTAATACATAGTATGGGGAAATACTTAATCTGTCACAGTGCATGCAGAGAAAAACATCCATTAGCACACAGACAGAGATACAAAAGCAGGGACACTTCCCCCCACCGCTCTGGCTGCTAATAATAGCAACACCCACATGCACATCTGCACATCTGACATCTGTTCAACAGTGGGCATCAGCCAGGTTACATGCTGCATTTCTATACAAAGCCACGGGGACGCACGCAACGGCTCGCGTGAAGACGTTTAAGCGGCTGCGAAAGCATTGAGACAAAACATTCACATCGTTAATAACTCTGTAATGTTCACGTGCTTCATCCGAGGCACTGACCTGAATTATATGTCTCTGCACAACATGACAACAGGCCAACTGCAGGAAAACACTTAAGTCGCAATGGTCGGAAGCTAACAGCTGTGCTGCACAGGGGAAGTTGCAAATGATGGGTGAAAAACAAATGACTGAGCCGCTTGTTTGAAATGAAAAAAACCCAAATCTGTTCAACCTGCATGAACTGTTGCCTGAATATCAACAGATGTTCGTCCAGGTGTGATGTCACAGTCGGATGCTTTACAACACTTTGTCCTTTCCATAATGTGATACTTTCATCATCATCAAAAGTCGGCCAGGAGGGCCCACGTTGATCTCTCAAACCTTTGAGTCACGCTCGGCGCATTTCCCTCAAGAGACCCACCTTTGCAATCCGTGTCTTCGTGGCAGCTGGCGCTCTCTCCTCCACTCTGCTCCCTCTCCTCCCTGCAGCCGTGCTGCCTCTCCCTTAACTTCGCGTAGGCCCTCTGCTTCACCTTCAGCTTCTCATCGGCGGAGAGCCCCCCGCTCTGCGAGGACACGCTCTCCCAGCTGTCCGAGCTGCACAGCCCCTTGCCCTCCGCCTCCTTCTGCTCGCACCTGTCCAGGTAGCACTCCACGCTGTCCGAGTGCTTGAACTCCGAGGAGGCGTCGCCGTCGTCCGCGGTGCTCACCCCCGCCTCACTCCTGCCCCCCATCTCGGCCAGTTTGGGCTTCCTCTGAGGCCCCGGTGCCGGTGCTTCCATCTGGGTGTAGTCCTTCACAGCCAAGGTGGAGGGTGCGCTGTTGGGGCCGACGCCATTGAGAAGCAACGTCTCGGGGCGTGCCACCCTCCAGAAGCCCTTGGGTGGTGCCCAGCGTCTGGTTGACGTGGAGGGCGTGGGGGAAGAGTTGGAGGGTGCTGTGGAGGCAGAGGTGGTGATAGGACAGCAGGAGAGGACAGGCAGAGGAGGGGGAGGCGACGGCTCCTCCTTGCTGCTGCTCGAGTAGTCAGAGAGGAGACTCTCCAGGCTGGTGCCCTCCCTGAGCACACACGGCTGGCCCTCGTGCCCGTGTGACCTCTCCTCTTCGGTTTCCTCTCCCACCTGGAACGCCTGCTCTCGTTTGGCCTGAGCCGGGGGGCTGTGGATCTCCAACCTGACTTGCACCTCCACCTCCTCCTCTTCATCGCTGCTGCTCAAGACCTTCGTGGCGCCCGATCGCCAGGAGGAGGAGGCCGGCAGGGACGCCTGAGCCTTCCCTCTGGGCCTCTGCCTGAGGAGGACTTCGGATGCAATCTGCCCGGCCGGAGAGACCTCGGCGTCCACCCTGTCTCTCTCTTTCTCTCTGTCTCGGCCTCTCGTCCTCCTCTGCGTGAGCGACTTCACCTTGGTCTGCAGCGAGTGCACGGCCGAACTCTGAGGAGGAGGAAGCTGGGCGCTCAGAGAGGGCGCTGGGAAGACAGGCTGGACGGGGCCAGTGATGAGGCCCCAGTTAATGGGAAGCCCAGCGGGTATGGGGGAGCTGGATTGTGCTTGGATATTATCAACCACCTTCTCTTCCTCCATTGGCTGGTCATGCACAGAAAAAATCCAGACAGATCCTACAGATTAAAACAAAAAACATATATTTTTTCTGTTTGTTTGTTTTCCTAAATGCACGCAGACACAACCACATCTCTTAAATCTGTTCTACATCTCTGTTACCGGCCACTAACTATGTGATCTGCCTGGTGAGGAGATATGTAATGTGGATTCAGTCACGTTGCTTTATCCACTGATTACTTTGCAGTGCACAGGATAATCCTGCAGAATGAGAATAAGCAACTGCTGCCTGCAACTGAGCCCCTGCACAAATAAACAATGTAGCAAATGTTACAGTGTACAATTAAATAAAACTTTGTCCATCAATAAGTCACCATGTTCAATAATAATAATGTTATTACTTGTAATACATTCATTTAATATTTTGTAGGAAAGCTGAAAAAAGCTGAAAGGCTGAAAGAAAATGTCTTATTCAACACTGATACAGCTCTAATATGTTTAAATTCTGTGCCATATATTTTAGATCATTTGCACAACACCTTGCTACAAGCCAATTCCACAAACATAATTGACATTATGAACAAAGTAAGCTTCACAACACATTCACTTGAGCCAGATTTGAGTACAGCACACGACGAATAACATACCTGGATATTTAGTGACGATGGTGTCAACAAAACACAATTCCACCGCTGACCATCACGAGAAAGTTGCAAAAACAAAATTCAGGCGCATCTGCACAAATGCAAGTTACCAGTCGCTCGAAAACCTGCGCCAAACCGCGCGCGCACCGCGGCGTGCATCCTCAGGTCTCATCCTAACATAAACAGACGGAGCAACTTTGCCCCCCTCCCCGATTAAAAAAAAAATGAAACCAAATAACGTTGCTCAATGTCTCTGTGGATCCCTGTGATGCGCTCCCATGCACTCAGCGTCTACACCGCTCCGGCTCCGGGCAGCGTCAGGCGAGCCAGCGGCCTCTCAATCATGATTGGTCCGGTAATCCCTTCAGAAATCAGTGGGATTAGACAAAAATGGAATACAAAAATGCCCGCTTTCATTTCGCCCTCGCCTCGCGAACCCGTCGCCGAGTGAAGCTCTCTGTTGCGTAAGTAGAGAGCACACACATACACAGACACAGACACACACACACACACACACCGACTCACACAGTAATGAGCCAATGAAAAAGAGAGAAATAAAACTAAAATGGCTCAGGCTAAATGAAAGCGGCTACCCCCAGTTTCTTCTGTTTCGACCGGTCTGATACAAGGGTGCTCTTGGAGAATATAGTCCAAATGTTGCAGCTTAAAAACAACTGTCGGCCCATTCTTATTTGTAAACTGGTCCCTCCCTCTATCTTAAGTCATCCCATTCACTCGCTATCCCTCCGCTCTCTATCTCTGTTTTCATAGTCGCGTGCGCACGCTCGTACGCACGCACGGGCGCTCGTGCACAGTGAGCCTAATTGGGACAGTTGTCACAGTCCCCAGATGTGATGATGAGACTCGAACAGATGCTGCTCAGTTTTGTGTTGTGGGTGCGCGTGCGGCTCACTGTCGGCAGAGGGCGACGTTAGCGCAGACGCGCGAGCAAGCACACACACACGCACGCACGCACGCACACACGCACACACACATCTCGCCCAGCTAGCTGTAACCGGCTAGCGAGACTGTTGTCGAGTTGACACCCTCCCAAACCTCGGCAGCAGCTAAGCTGCACAGTCGACATGGCAAGAAAATATCGCAACAATTTCCTAAAGAAAGATGAAAATCTTCCAAGTCTTTTGGAATGAGTGAGTAGTATCGACAGTGACGGTGTATTTTTTAGGACGGAAACTAGAAGTAGAAGTTGCATATTTAGTTTAAGACACGTTAATGACGCATAGCTGTGGTTAGTTGTTGCTAACGCGAAAGATAGCTCACTAGCTAAGAGGCTAGCTGCTAGCAGAGGGAGGAGTGAAGCTGTTAGCTTTCAGACCGACGAACAGAGGCGGAAAAACGGGTTCAAAATACCATCCGACTGCGAGTGGGAACGTTTAGATCACACGTGGATGAGTGCGTGTGGTGGAAATAGATCCGTTTGAAAGGCATTGTGGCTGCTGTGTAGTGTCGGATGCTAACGTTACATAATGTGTATGTAGAGTCAAATGGCTTCTCTTTCCAGTGTCACTGTGCTCTGTGTAGCTGACGCTTCCTTGACCAACACACGAGATGGGCGCTGATGTTCTCGGCAGTGTGATGGATTCTTTATCACAGCTACTTAACGTTACAGAGTAATGATCGTAACCCGACCATTTAATTATCGCTTTTCGAGTATTTAGTTCCTGTTTACTTTGATCAAACGGCGTTTGCTCGCTAGCCGACCTAGCAAACTAGCCACCCTTAGCTTAGCCGAAACTAAGCTAACGTTACCTACAATTAGCAAGCTAACGTGTCGTGTAATATCAGTTTAGACATTAGAAGGTGTGTGTTCAAACGCTGAGATGGGGGCAGCTATGATAATTAACTCTTTGTGTAGAAATAAACTGATTGTTTGCAGCACAGTGCTACTCATCGGCGTTAGCAGATGTTAGCTTCATGATGAGTGCGGTAGCGCAGAGGGACTTGGCTGTTAACGTTAGCCTCCTCAGGACCCTTTGTCCACAGTCACAGTGGTAAGCAGCTCTTTTAAGTAGGCCACACAGCAGTTGTTTTGATCCTTTCCCGTCGCTTGTTTCCTCTCTCTTAACAAATATGTGCTTTGTCACCTCCAATTTCTTTCTCATTCTGTTCCGTACCACGGCAGGACTGTGCGTATCTACGAGTTAGGCAAAGACAAATAGAGTTAAGGTGATTTTTAATGTGGTAGCATCAGTGTCAGCTGTCCCACGAGAAACCTACTTTGTCATTCCACTGCCTTTAATGCATTTATCAGCTGCAATGCACTCGCTCTCAACACAGCCATGTTTGTTTAAAATCACGTACATACTGTTGTTATGGGATAATAGTCATTGTGAAGCTGCATTTTCACGTGTATGTTAAAATTGGTGAATGTTTGCACAATTTTAATCAACTCTCTCTTTCTCTTTTTTCAGTATTCATCACGCGATGTGATCCAAAATCCACAATGTGTGAGAACATTTAAGAACGATTGAGTTCGGAAGAAAAATTCTTGATTCCAGTGGAATCTTCCATATATATATTATTTGATTTTTCTCTGTGTTAAAGCTTACATACATTTACACACACTCGTCCCATCAACATATAACCATGCCAGTGCAAGCACCACAATGGACAGAGTTCCTGCTGTGCCCAATCTGCACACAGACATTTGAGGAGACTGTTCGCCGGCCCATCAGTTTGGGCTGTGGACATACTGTCTGCAAGATGTGCCTGAACAAGTTGCACCGTAAGGCCTGTCCCTTTGACCAGACGGCCATCAGCACGGACATCGAGCAGCTGCCTGTCAACACAGCCCTGTTGCAACTGGTGGGAGGCCAGGTAAGACCACATCACTTATACAGAGCCCTTGTTGACGCTAGATGGTGGTTAATGATAATAGGTCGTGGGTGTGTTTTGTGTATGGCAGATGGAACATTTTAAGATTGCATGATTGTTTTCTTTAATTACTGTCTATGGCCTTTATTAGAGCATTATGCACGGCCTATTACATGGTGCACATAGCTTGGAGATTCCTGTATGAGTCACACTCCAGTTGTTGAGCAACGGCTTAAATTCTGTTGGTCTACTGGAAGCTAGTACAATCAGTAAAGCTGTATTCCTCCGAAGTGGTGTTGTGTTTGACCAACAGGGTGAGGCACAGCTAATGGTGTTTTGACTTTGTTGGCCAAGTTTCCACGCATACACTCTATAATAATGGATAATGTCAGTGTATCGACCAAGATCCTGCTGAGTGTCTCATGTAGTCATGGCTGTAATGTCTTTTCTCTCAGCTAAGTGCCTTGCATATCTCTGCTCATACAGATTAAGAGAGTGGAATTTCCAGTCAAATCAGTATGCCTTATATAAATGGCGGATGTATACTATAAATTCTATTGTATGAAATGTTTGGGTTTGCATTTCTTCAGGTTGTTTCAGTCAGTATCGGAGCAAAAGATCTAAAGTGAAGATGGTAGAAATATTTTTATAGGTCAACAGTGGATGCCGGTGGCTATTTACTTTGGCACGGGCTGAGCAGGAAAAACAAACACGAATGAGAACTGCCGCTCTCTAAATGGTGTCTTGGCTCTATTTTAAATTGAGTTAAAGCATTGTCTACTCAAAAAAGGTGCAGTTCAACAAGCTGTGACACGTGCAGAGAATGGAGCATGAGCCAAGTACAGTGCGGTAGTCATCAGTGGTTGTCCAATCAGAATTTCCTTATTACCTTTTCCTGACTGTAGTGTAAGTAAAGACCATGGAAAACTATAACCATGCTCTACGGGAAATCCCAGAAATCTCAAAAGATGATTTTGTCTCAGGGTTGTAGGCAGTTTTGTGATGCGGAGGGTATGTTTCTTAGTATAGCAAACACATATCTTTGACTGTATTACATTATTTACATTATCATCTTCATACGTTTCATATTTCGTAAATGTCTGAATGAAAACTATGACTGTGTGCTCCACTACACACACACCACATCATTGCACAATTGTACTAAAAGGCCTCAGCTACTGCTATGGGTTGTTTTAATTATTCCCCCCTCTGTGTTCTGCTGCAGGTTCCTAAGGCTCAGCCAGTTGCCTTGATTACCAGTCCAGAGGACTCGCAGCATTATGAGGAGGCCAGGCAGTGTGTGGAGGAGCTGGCCCTCTACCTCAAACCTCTCAGCAACACCCGAGGTACTTAAGAAACACGCACACAAACACACGGCTGTTACTTTTTTCAGTTTGTTCCACCTCTCCTTTCGTTATTATGCCTCAAAACGAAACTTTGAATGACGTTATCAACATTGGAATTACAGTGTATGACATTCTTGTTGTTCACATGGTTTAAGACGTGTGAATAGTGCTGCTCGGTGACTTTTAATGGGCATGGCCTTGTTCCCCTTTTAAAGTTGAAGCGTGAGTTTGTTGTCTACTTGTCAGTGTCATGTTATGTGAAAGAAAGTAATTAGTCATTTCCACAGGGGCCCATCTTTTTGAAAACATTTATAAGCGTGACATCTCATGACCTTGGGGTTGTCTGAAAACTTCCACTCACAAATATGACTATATATCACTAGGTTGTTAAATAGACTTAACGCTGTGACACAACCCCACCTGAAGGCAGCATAGATTAAGATAAGATATGCCTTTAATTGTCCGACAAACCCACACACGAGAAATATTTTAAATCATTGACACTTGTGACTTTTGTTCAAATATAATAAATACTTGTAATACTTGTATTATCATGTTATACATCGGTTGAATAAGATATCGTAGTGTTTGATGAGGCTCGATACTGAAATCAGACAGTTCGATTTGGAGCCTTGCGGTTATCTGTTTGTAATCACGTAACGTCACTGAAATAGAAAAAAGCAGAAGTACTTGTGCTGTTAATAGAGTAATGCTACTGGCAATACATATCTCATGTGACTCATTGCGTGTTTCCTACACAAAAATAACACTCAAATCAAAATTCAAGGGCACGCATTCAAGCGTGTGTGATATTACTGTACTGTTTATGAGCACCTTTAGAAAAATATACCATTAGGTTCTTGTGTAGACCACTGATGTTATAAATTTGAAAGACAGAGGGTTAAAAGGGGTCTCACTCATTTGGTGGGATCATTGCCAACACATCACAATCATAATGTTCAAAGGTCATAGTTGTTTGCTTTCCATTGATTCGCTGCACCTCATGAGGAAACCTGTTGGAAAGGTATAGTGGCTCGTAACTGAACGCATCCCAACACGAAGACTCACATTAGTTTCCAACAGTTTGTGTTGTTTGGTGTCTTTGAAATCAAGTTTGTTCAGTTGCAAAATCACATTAAACGTGCTGTGAACATAAGGGCAGCAAATACTAAGCAATTACCCCCAATAAATTTTGTCCACATTTTGTGACTGACTGGTTGATAGAAAAGATTAATATTTGATTAATAATTGATTAACTGTTAACACTTGTAACAGTGTGTTTCAAATCGAAACGGTTGAAATAAGCTCTCTGTCTCTTCTCAGCAACACTTAAAGCAAGGCTTGGTTATTCTGTTCAGAAACACTTTTTGTTATATTGGGTGAAATGGTCCTTCTATCCTAACAGTAGTCAATACATTATTCATTCAGAAAAATGAACAAAAAAAATCTGACCTCTGTGACCTCCGCTAAAACTCTATCCAATGTAAGCTCCGCGGTGCGCTCTCAGAAAACCAATCAGATCCCTTCATATCTAGTTCTCCCTTCGCCCCCCTCTGTCCCTACGAGAGCAAGCCATGGAGCAAGCGCAGTTGACTTCTGCCGTCAAAATCCAACGAAGAAGAAGCCGGCTGCTAACTTCCGATTAACACTCCGCTAACTTTAATGGGGATACTTATGGCTCTTCTAGACTTTCCAAATGTCATTGGACCAAACTAATTCAATTCTGATGGTGAAACAAGTCATTTCATGGGGGTTGTGACGCTGAAAAAAATGTATCCAGCACATCACGTGACGGACACGGAAGTTGCAATACCAACTTTGTGGGGGGCGTAGCTTTGGATGGAGGAGGGGGTGGAACTTAGAGGAGGTGCCACTTTCAAATTTTGTTAGCTCTCTTGCTAACTCTCGAGGATTACCAACCCTAGCTGTAAGAGTTACTGCCGATTGTCCCACTCCGTCTGCCGTAAGTCGTTACAAACAGTTTGCATAGTAATTCTGTTAAACCTTCAGGCGTTATTGGACAGCAAACAGTAGGTGAGACATGCCAAGTGCTTAATACAAAGCCTGACACATATTTATATCAACAAAGAAGGTTATAGCCTACAAATGACTTGATCTTCTTAAACCAGCTTTAAGTGTTTTCTTTTACAGAAGGAGCACGAGTATGTTGTCAGGCGTGCTTTGTATGTGCACTCTTTTCGATTATAATTGGCCAATGGCTTGTCACAATACTAGAATTTCAGAAGTCGAAACCAACACCAGTAACTTCCCACAATCCTCAATACTTATTTGATGCCACGATTAAAAAAAAAAAACAGAAC
>JBCAUF010000036.1:20175887-20188458 GCA_038406115.1 Haemulon aurolineatum
CTGCACTGTACAGATTGATTATTTCTCAGTAGTCTGACTGTCATCTGCATAAATCAGGACATTTGGTGCATTTTTTTGAGAGAGAGAAAGAGAGCTTTAGTCACAGTAAAGAGGGTGTTGTGCTATTTTTGTTTATCACTTAACATATACACTAGGTTTATCTAGGTTTATCTAGGTTGCAGATGGCTTGCAGGTTATTTAATATATTAGCATCAGTAACATTGAAGACGTTGGCAAAAAAGAGACAAACATTTAAAGTTAAACAGAGTTACAATTCAGAGAAGGCTGAATGTAAAACCAAGTCTGTCACTGGAATAATAACACACTACAGTCTCTGTAAGATATAATGTCTCACTAAATGTTTCATTAATTTCAATGTGCATAATCATCAGAGCTTATATAACAACTGCCAGTAAAGATGATTGGCAATTTGGTTGAAGAGTGTTTTGAATGTGAAGTGTGTTTAATTCAGAGCTAACACTCAAAAACACAGATTTCTTGCATGAAAGCACTGGTTTATCAAACAGATTTGCACACTGTACACTACCGAGCCTGTTTCATTTCACTTTTCTCTTTTTTTTCATGCTACAAATGACAGCTTCATGTTAAAAATTGTCCCCACGTCTGCCATTTGTGCCAGGTAACAATTTCCTGCAGGCTCGACAACGGCTGATGACACTCTGCAGAGATGGCCCCTTTACTGTCTGAGGGATGGTTTTACTACAGAAGAGAACACACACACACACACACACACACACACACACACACAATGTTAGAAATATAAATAAATGAAAGAGAGGCATTCCCTATATGGCATGCAGCCATGAATGTTTACACTGAAGAGAACAGTTTACCTGAACATGCTGTTGGGGTCTAAGGAGGCCAGCCAGTAACTGTAGGAATCAGGATAGTAGTTGCATGTCCCCCTGCCGTGACACTCGATGAAGGGCACTTGGCGGAAGCTTTCCAGGCATGAGCCAGGAGAAACCAGGGGCTGCGAGGAGCCCTCTGCACCAGCACCAGTTTGCTAGAATGGATGAGAGTCAAAGGAAGGAAACAAACTGAGAAGATCCATGGACTCAGGAGGAGGACAACAACAACAACAAAAAACTAATTTCTTTACCATGACAAATGAGTATCCACTCCACAGAGACTCCCACCCTCTGGGACATTTAGGTATCAGAGTTGTCTGGCTGTGGACAGCTATAACATTGGAGGTGACTTCACACACTGCACACCTAAACCACACATGCACACAGACGGCCTTTTTAAAAGTGCTCCCAGTCATGGTAAATAATTAGAAAACATTTTCAGCTGAAAAGAATATATTTGGGTCTGAGTATCTGTGTGTATGAACTCCGACACCTGCTGATATAGGAGGCCAGCTTGTCCCCTGTGATGGAAACCATGTTGGTAGGCATCGGCGTGTCAGTGGACAGCCAGTACGAGTAGTCGTTGCGAGACGCATAGCGGCAGTTACTTTCTGTGTCGCAGAACAGGAAGGGCATGGTGGAGAAACGTGGGAGACAGCTTCCCATGGTGCCTAAGAAACAGTCAAAAGCACAATATAATGTAATAACTCAAGCAAAGACAGTTTTTATGAGAATCTGAACAGTATTCTTTTCATGAAGGCGTCCAGCTCTTACCGAGGTCCTGACCATGAGCTCTCTCATTTCCATTGATGAAGAGGAGTGAGTAACCAGAGAAGATGCGGCTGGTGCCGGCAGGGCAGTCGGGGACACGGGTGCTCTGACTGTGTCTAGCTATCAGGAAACTGTCGACAAAACCTGGACCACCACTGCCAGGCAACCCTGGATCGCCCTTGCGGCCTGGTTGTCCAGGACTGCCTACTGGACCTACAGAGTGATGACATCATTAATGTAGAACAAGCAATGAAGTACCAAGTGACATCATTTTTGGGGGGAAGGACGTTTTACTACAGTCTCATGGGTGGATTGAGGATTGCTTTTTTGTTAATATGCAATTAACGCAAGTAATCTCACTCAGAGAGGTCGCAAGGTCCATGATTTTCCCTGAAATCCCTCACTGATTTCAACCTAGCCAAAGGTCCTGCTGCCAAGAATTGGTTCTATCTTGTATTTTGCCACTGCACCAACCATACGCACCATGTGGACTTGCAGAGAAACATCAGAGGGAGTTCCCATCATCCTCATAACATATGAAGCTGGTCACATCCACACACACATTTCAACCCACATACATGCACGTACCTGGAAGTCCGGCTCTTCCTTTGTCTCCTTTGTAGCCAGTAAATCCTGGCTGGCCAGCTCGACTGGGACCACGAGCTCCTTTGATACCTGGCGGGCCTGGGAGAGAAAGATTCAGTGTCACACAGTGAAAAGAAACCAGCTCCGTGGAAGAGGCAGAATTTACGAAAACTGTTCATTACACAGCTCTACAATTATTCACTTTCATGATATGGTTTTAACAAGCAGGATACAATAATACATGTCTACTGTGTCACATTTGTTAAAAGCATGGTATACTGACAAGGTTAGGAACAGTTTCCTTGACTTTGAAGAGGATGAGTAACTGGAACTAAATTGTATTAGCAAATCTTAAAAGTTTGGACCTGAACTGCCTGGTGGTCCTGATGGTCCAGTGACCCCTGGGGGTCCTCGATTGCCAGTAGGGCCAAGTAAGCCAGGAGGTCCTTGTTTATATATCACTTCGCCGAATGCTGTTTCACCTTTGACACCTGTCGGGGTAGCACAGGAGCAGTTACAAGGCTATTTCCCAAAATATATAATACGCATGGCTGATCTTCAGAAAAGTCTGGAATTTGTTAAATGTTAAGTGTTCAAGTGCCAGACATGTTATCTGACAGTGATGGGTGAAATATGGGCCCTCTGCTGCTCGTCGTAACTGACTGACTGAAGAGTGGACTAAGTTTGAAGATGTTAGCAGGGCTCATTGTTTCTGGTTATTGTGAACAATGGTAAGATAGACTTTTGCCGCACCAGGTCGTCCAGGAAATCCTTTGATTCCAGGCAGACCAGGCTTGCCCAGGTTGTATCCAGGATCTCCCTTGGCACCTTGAACACACAGGTCATAAATGGATTGTGAGGAAATGAGCTTGTCTTCACAGTGTAATGCATGAATGCATTAATCTTATCTATTATCACAGAAGAAAAGTGAAATGAATGAATGAAATGAATCTTCATGGATCTTATTTTTCTGTGTCTGTTTTATTCTCTGTCCCATTTGTATTTCATCTCAACTGTGGAAGCATAAATCAATCGTGGACCATTACTCCTCTGTGGTGACAGATCTGCCTTTGCCTGGGGACAAATTCGAAGAGAGGACCTAATCTATGACTAAAGTTGGAATGATAGATTACCATGGAGCCCGTGGAGTCCAGGAGGACCAGTATCTCCTCTTGGTCCTGGGTCTCCAGGTCTGCCTCTTTCACACTCAATAGGCTAATGAAACAATGAAAGGTCAAAGATTAGACTTTTGTGTATTGTAGTGAGATTTTTAAGACTCAGCATTAGAGGTTCACTTGTAATGTATTTGCAGATTAAGAACTCTCCTCTTGGTTGATCTGATGAAAGAGTAGCCATACTGCAAAAAATGATTCCATCATTTCTTTTATTAAACACTTTAAAATTCACTTGGAAAGAAAAATCACACCTCTGTTGTGAAATACAAATATGAATGCAGTCCTCTGTGTCCCCAATAAAGACTGCCTTTGTCAGGTGTTGTAAGGCACCTCTCCAAAAATAATTGCTGGCATAACTTACAGATGGTCCTGGGGGACCTGGATCTCCTGGGAGTCCAGTGGAGCCCGGGGTTCCTGTTAGACCTGGGTCCCCTGTGTCTCCTTTTAACCCAAACACTGCAGGACCTGGAGGGCCACGTAAGCCAGGATTGCCTACATATAAAGCATGGAGGACAGAGATTGATAACTGCTGAGAGTCATTTTAGTATAATATGCATTGAGCAAAGAAAATAAGGACCCAATATGTCATAATGAATAAACACTGTTAAAAGAATTGATGTTTGTTCACTATGCAGAAAAAAGCTGCATCAGAACATATAGTTATATCCTACGTTTTACCCTAAGATAATCTTCTATCGTGCATAATGAGCTAATGAGTCCTGAAATTGTGGTCTGAAAATGGTATGTAAGGTCCTCCATTGGTACATCCTCACCTTGGCCACCAGGATTACCAGGATGCCCACGGTCTCCTTTTGACCCTGGAGCACAAGCCCCTTCTCTTCCCGGTAGTCCTCTTGGTCCGAAGACACCAGGTGGACCTAAAAATCCTTTGTCTCCTATTGGTCCAGGATTTGCTGTAATGGACAACCCAGGGGGCCCAGGGTTTCCAGGGGGACCTACAGTATAGTGATACATAGAGGTTAACTGATGTCAACAAAACTAAAAAATGAAGGGTCATTCAAATAATTCATCCTTTTCATCCTTGACTAACCCAATGAAGACTGGATCACGCCATTATCATCTGTCTTTATTCACATAATTTTTGCTAAGATTTATTGCTTTATTATCTGCTGAGTGTAACAGGAGACCTCATTAGAGTCTAGTTGAGTGCAAAACCCAGACTGTCATTGTAAAGTTTATCCAAGATTCATTCTGGACTGTTCCCAAGCACGGCAATGTCACCAAATGCACTGAGGCAAGGCAGACGACTTTGCAGCCAAAGGAATTTTAAAAGACATCTTCAAATGAGACAAATATGAAAATATAACTTCCTTTTCAAAACAAGAAGACACAAGTGGGATAGTGATGAAAGTCTTGAAAAGGATGATATCATTTACTGTACCTGAGACTCACCTGGTTGACCTGTGTCACCATGTCTGCCAGGTCTCCCTCCTATTGTGGCTGCAGAGAAGAGATGGGACGATAATACATTTTTGAATTTGAAGGTACGTTGAATAAACAATTGTTCATCAGGCCAGAGGAAAACACAGAATATGAATTTCTTGCTTCTAGGTGAGTAATATATAGGATTTATGTGAGCTCACAGAGTCATTAAAAATTTTTGAATGCAGGATTCCTCTTACTTGTCTCTCCTTTTTGCCCTGGAGGTCCAGGGATCCCATCCCGGCCCTGGTTACCTTTGGGACCTGGATAACCACTAACACCCATTGGACCTGGGTTACCTGAGGCAAAAAGATATGAAAAATTAAGGCTGAGGATGAACTTAAAATAAGGTACAAATAAAATACATCAGTGAAAAGTAACACTTTTTAACTCAAACCCTTGACCAATTTGAGTCTTTCCTACAGAAAAGGTTACACAGTTGGTTGCACTTTGAAAATAAGTTAATGTTATCTTTAATGCATCCTTATACTGTATATCAAAAAATACAAAAAAGAAATATTTCAAAGGATTTTGCCTGGTAATCCATTAGATCCTCTGTGTCCTTTGCTTCCTGGAGGCCCATCAAAACCTTGCGGCCCTTGAACCTGGCCTGGTGAACCTGGAATAGCGTTGTGTGGTGGAGATGTTAAGCAAAAAGCAGATTCAAACATAAATTGCTTTATTTTTGTGACCAGTGGCAGTGACCATTTTGTCCAACAGGTCCTGTGTTCCCTTTGGCTCCATAGTTTCCTGGTGGACCCTTGGGTCCAAAAACACCAGGTTCACCTTTCTGACCCTTCATCACATGAGTACTGGGCAATCCTGGTTCACCCTGACAACGGGGAGAAGAATAAAGAGAACAGGAGAGAGATAGATAGAGAGAGAGAGAGAGAGAGAGAGAGAGGGAGGGAGAAATCAACATTATGTATGATTTACACTATTTATCTAGTCATTCATTTTAGTATTTTGCTGTTAATTGGACTCTGCTACATCAAAGACTTCAACTTTTTAAATCAGTCATCAGTACCTTTTGTCCTACTGGTCCAGGCAGTCCATATCCGGAGTAGTTTGGCTCTCCTTTAGCTCCTCTGTAACCAGCTGCACCTGGTGCACCAGCTGGACCCAGCCCCCCAGGGATTCCTCGATCTCCTTTTATTCCCTTTGGACCTGTGAGAGTTAAACCAAACAATTATTTCATGCACCCTACAGCTGCATAACTTTTATCTGTGTGCTTTTATTTATGAGATTGTATGAAAGCAAAAAGTCTGCATGCCTTTATACCAAAGTTTAGATCTTACCTGGAGGCCCTCTGACTCCTGGGTCACCCGCAGGTCCAGCAGGTCCACGATTTCCTTCTGTGTGCATATCTCCATCAAAACCGGGATCACCTGGGGCACCTGAACTTAGAAAAGCACACATCACAGACATACACATAGTTTCCAAAGTGGTTAATATAGCCAGATTATTTGGCCAATCAATAATACTAACTACTGCTTTGTTGGATTGTGAAACAAATTTCAAACCTCTTTGTCCAGGACTCCCTGGTGCTCCCACTCTTCCTCTTGTGCCTTTTGGTCCAACATTTCCAGGATCTCCAGGGGTGCCATGTCGACCCTCATGACCTGACAAAGTACAGCTAGAGTTAGAATATCATCACCATCTTAAGACTTCAATACTTCACATGCACTCTTACAATAGCAAATTGCCTTCTCTACAAAATCTAAGGTTGCATGAAAATGTAGCAGAGAAAAAAATCTTTTATTTTGTTTCATTTTGAACAATAAAACACTTTTTTCACAGCCCTACAGTAAGAACCTTTCACTTACAACTGGTAAAAAAAACCTCTGTCTAAATAAGTGGATGTGAATGGATAATCTTACCTGGATTGCCAGGGTTCCCTGGGGGCCCAATAAAGTCTGATGGTGGGGTACGGCCTCGATGACCTATGTCACCTCGGTCCCCATCCATGCCTGGGGGACCCGGTGCACCTCTAGCTCCATCTGGTCCAGGAGCACCTGTAAACAGTAATGGGTAACAATAACTCAATCATAACTGTGAACCACATACAGCATACAGCTCCAATGAATCATCAAGTGTAAGTGTGTGCAAGTTTATATTCATGTGTTACCTAGTTGACCTGGTGGTCCTGGAATTCCAGGCTGTCCCTCTGGTCCATATCCTGGCGTCCCATCTGGCCCAGGGTCTCCTCTCGGTCCTAAAGAAGTCCAAGTGGAATATATTAGACCAAACTCTAAGCACAAATCTATAGATATCCTCATACTGCTATTGCATGATTTCTTTTTGCACAATTTTGATATGCACTTTGATTGGACAGTCATTAATAATATTTAAAAACCTTTTATTTTAAATCTATCTGCATACTGAAGACTTAAACATCATGAAATGAGAGTATTGGCCACTCAAAGAAACAATGCCACACCTGGCTGACCAGATGGGCCGCTTTGTCCCTTGAGTCCTTTTTGTCCAGGAATCCCAGGTGAACCTGGGACTGATGGCCCAGTGAAACCAGGCTCACCAGGAGGGCCAGGGCGGCCAAACCCTGGCAAACCAGCGTTTCCCTTCTCACCAGGTGAGCCATTCAGTCCTGGTAAAGGGGAAACAGAGAAACAGAATAACATTTGCATGGGGAGATAAGTAGACTGGGGAGGAAGGAGAATAATGAAAAAGTGTTTTTGCATTTTTGCATTTTTGCAAGCATTTGTTGGACTTTGTTGAACCACAGGAGAGATAATAACATTCCATCCTCTTTTATCTTTCACCTCCTGAATTCACTGTCCCTCTGGAGCAGTAAGTTCAGTAAAGTTCATCACATGATTTCAATAGACACAGACCTGGAGGTCCTGGAGAACCATCTGGTCCTGGTGGCCCCCTTGGTCCAGGTAAACCTATACATGAATCTTTACTTCCAGGAAGCCCAGGGGGGCCTGCAGAACCTTTACTTCCTGTATGTGGCATAGAATAAAGCAGAAAATGTGTAAGTATGAATACATTTTCATGAATACACATGTACAATACACATAATTGTCTTATTTTATCTTTCTTTTTACTGTACCTTTTTCTCCCGACAAACCAGGATTGCCAATTAGTCCTGGCATCCCAGGCAGGCCAGGGATCCCAGGATCTCCTGCAGGTCCCTGAGCTCCGTTGTCTCCTGGAAGTCCTGGAGGGCCTGGGGGACCAGTGTATCCAGGGCCACCATCACCCTGATAACCATAAATATACAGGACATTATTTATTCATATTCACAATATGCTTGCAGTATGGCATTGCTCTAGTGATGTCCTAATTATCTATCATGACTTTTTATAGTGCTTTATCTATCATGACTTTTACTATACAGTAAAACATACAAACACTAATATGGCGGTCAGTGGGAGCTGTCTGTGGTCCTGAAACAGATCGTCCATCATTCTACACTGGATTCAGTTATGAGCTATAAGTCAATTTAATCTATACAGAAATTATGGCAAGAAAATGCTTCAATGGCACAAAATGTATATTAGAAATACTTTATTTATTTAATCCCGAAAGGGAAATTTAAATGTCACAAGCAGCAGCAAGACAGTAAAGCAACAACACAAATCACAAAAACACTGAAGAATATACACAAAAATATCAAAGATACAGTGAAATTAATACTGGAACTTCCAGGAAAATCATTTTACAATAGTAAATAAAAGTTACTTTTATTGTATAGAAGACTACACATACAGTATATATAAATATAAACATATATATATAGTATATGACAAATAGTAAATATATACAGTATATATTGTATATATTTACTATTTATTTACTGTATATCTTTTATCTGTGTGTCTAACCTTTGGTCCCGGAGGACCAGGAGGGCCGTGTAGGCCTGGCTGACCTGGCAAGCCCCTCCCTGGAGAGCCTTGGAGACCTGGCTGCCCCTTGTCACCTGAACAAACACACACATACACACAAACAAAAACAAACAGTAATAGTAACATGAATGGTTAGCTGTTCCCCATTTTCTTAAGGAGCTTTCAAACAAATAAATAAATTAAATTAAATCAAAAATAACTTATACAGTTAACTGTAACCTTAAGTAAGCCTGAGCTCAATAGCAGATAGATTACCTTTCTGTCCTGTGATCCCAGGCCTTCCAGGAAATCCCACCTCACCTCTGTCTCCTTTCTGGCCTGGTAAACCTGGTGTTCCTGGGGCACCTGGAGCTCCCTGATAACCTGGATGTTTGTTGAGATGCTTCCATCATCCATTGTATGGTAATGCAAAGTCCGTCCATCCATCTACAGTATTCATCCATTCATCCAGCCATCCAGCCAGCCAAACTTACCTGGGCTTCCAGGTCTGCCAGGGCGTCCTTTAAATCCAGGTGGACCAGGATCTCCTGTGATGTGTGTGTGGCCAGGTTCTCCTTTCTGGCCTACCAATGAAGGAGGACAAGAAGAAGGGACATGCCACAGCTGTTTGTCTTTCTCTCCATTTCTTTTTATGTTTATGTATAAATGTGTCTGTCAAATAATATATTGGCCAAAATTTTTCTTTACCTGGAATTCCAGGTTCTCCCGGCAGGCCAGGTACCCCTACATCTCCCTTACTTCCTGGAAATCCATCACGCCCATATCCCACCGGCCCAGCATAGCCATCTGGTCCTGGCCTACCTAAAAGCCCTGGTGGACCTGGGTAACCACGCTCTCCCACCCCACCAAAGGAGGGATACTAGAAAGTGGACATAAAACTTGTTCCAACAATCACTACAACTACTTATTTAGCTCAATAGACTCTGAGAATTGAAAAAAATATATATTAATTTGAAGTTTGTTAAAACCTCACCGAATCTCCTGGAGGCCCGTGTTGGCCTTTGCGCCCTGGTCGCCCAGGAATCCCAGGGACACCATCTCCACCAGGCCTGCCAGGCTGTCCTGGGTCTCCTATCTCTCCCTTTATGCCAGGGGCATTGTAGGAAGACGAGTCTCCCTTTTGCCCAGGAGGGCCGGGAAATCCCATTTCACCAACAGAACCCTTCCGAGAAAAATGACTGTTTACTCGTAAAACAAACAAACAAACAAACAAAAAACAAACCAAAGCAAACTAATTTTCTAAAGACATGTTGTCTTACTTGTTCTCCAGGTATGCCTCTAGCTCCTGGGTAGCCTGGATCACCTTTAGCACCTGGACCTTGATTGTAGCCTGAGTGACAGAAACATGTAGAATGTCTGTTCCATTTTAAACTTTTTTCACTTGCCAGTATGATCAGTAAAAAGGCTTTATTTAAATGTGAAAGAAGTCATAGTAGTGGCAGTAATAGCACATGACTGGTAGAATCTATGTGTTTTCATGCAGTCAGTGCTTTTACCAGGTTGGCCAGAAGGACCACGGGGACCCGGTGGTCCTGGTAGTCCTGATCCAATACACTCATAACAGGGCTCCCCCTTTAGTCCTGTACAGTGAATAAGCATAGGGATATTTTTTGTGAATATTTATTTATTCACTATATTTTCCTTATCCTAACTGTTTTTTACTTATTCTCTTTAGGTCAGACTGAATGACTGAAAAGAACACAGGTACGACCTGCATAAACTGCTATTCAGCATTAACTGGATGTAATATTCAACCAGCATTGCTTATCAATGAATGTGAGAGAGCTTAGTTTCCCACCTTTCATTCCAAACACCCCATCATATCCCATAGGTCCAGGATTACCCTTCGTTCCCTTCATTCCTGGGAGACCCTTGGTAATCCTGTTGGCTAAAAGCAATATCAACAACAAAATCCATCAGTCTACTAGGTATTGTTTCCAAATATTGCTATATTTATATAAAAAAGAGAGTTTTCTTTTCATCATTGGTGCATTTGTGTTGGTATCTGAGAAATCAAAATTAACTCATCACTGACTAATCAATAGTCATCAATAGTGTGCATGTTCGCACAAATTTTAAACATAGAGAGTTTGACATATTTTCCATTGCATAAAAATGTTTGTATACATCACTGTTAAGGACAAAATATTTTATTTTTGCACAATAGAAAAGAGAAGAAAGCAAATAAGCTTGAAAGGATGACCAGCAATATTCACGGAATCGTAAATGGTACACAGTTGAAGCCTACAGAATAAAAGATCAAAAATATCATCCATAACTATCATCCACAAAAGACATTTGTTGAGTTAATTAAGGTATCTGATTAACTTATTACTGAATGTGGAAGTAATGCCAGTTGTGGCAGCTGTGACATTAAGATGACTTTTTAGATGACATTTCCACATACTTCTGTCTTCTGGAGGTCCAGGTGGGCCCGGCTCTCCACGGGGGCCTGGATCACCAACATCCCCATCAAGACCTGGGGGACTTTGATAAATATCCCCTGGCTCCCCGGGGTCCCCTTTGGTGCCTGGAAAACCAGGGGGACCAGGTGGGCCTGGCACATAAATCCCAGTTGCACGGCCTGTGTAACATAAAGCAAAAGACTGAGCAATAAATCTGCGGAAACCAAATGTCGTAGCGCATTGTAATATATTGAAATACAAAATACATTGCAACAACTTCATTGAAAAAAAAAACATTGGAGTGATCATGTCTTCACTGCATACCTGGAGGTCCATCAAGTCCAGGAAATCCAACAACACCTGAGAAAGGAGAAGTGACTTGTGTTATTTCTGTGTTTGCAAGCCTGCTGCAGGAAAGCAAAGATAAACTCATGATGTTTTAACCACCACTACCACAGAATCCTGGCAGACATTGATTTTATCATTTACAACATTGACCAATTTGTCTTTAATCTATGAATAGTCTGCTTATTACACAACAATATACTCATCTACCCTGGCGCCCGGGAATTCCAGGTTGGCCTGGGGAACCAGGATCTCCTTGGTATCCTTTTAGTGGTTCCAGCACAATCCCAAGTACCTATAAACAAAACCACAGGATGCATATAGTGAAATCCTGGTAGAATAGCTGGATTAATTTATGCCATCTGCATTGGAAGTACAACTAAATCATAGAAATTAGAAAATGGTAGGAATAAACTCACATCTCCAGGTAGACCAGGGGGACCCCTATTTCCCTTTTCACCCTACATATTAGAGTATACAATCAAAGAATGAGGATACAAAACAGATCAAAAGACCAGGCATTGTTTTTGGCAGAACAGCTCACTGACCAGTCCTCCTGGTGTCCCCGGATATCCTGGATCACCTCTGTAACCGGGCTTTCCCTAAAGAAAACCATATTGTATTCAAAGGTTACACACAGAATGACTCTGCTAATTACATACACACTCAGAGAGTAGAACAGTACCCTAAATGCAGGTTGTCCAGGGTCACCATCCTTACCCGGCTTTCCCTGTAATGAAGTGAAGGACAGCAGTGAGGATTTTTCATAGGATGCCAATAATCAAAAAGCAATCACCAGTTGGGACTGAGGGGAGGCTACTCTTTCATTTCATAAAGATAGGTGTGATTAGTGGAGGCCATTCAAAAAATAAACTCGAAACAGTCTGGTGTCTTCAGTCAGGATGTCTTTGATGTCTTTATGTTAAATGAAAAACAGAAAAATCTGCCTATATCTGACTATCCACAGGGCTCACAAATCTGAAATTCTCTGTCATGTTGGGTGGCTTTGATGCATAGTTTCCTTGAATAAATCACACACACACACACACACACACACACACACACACACACACACACACACACACACACACACACACACACACACA
>JBCAUF010000036.1:20232957-20249308 GCA_038406115.1 Haemulon aurolineatum
ATATAATTCTTTATAAGCAAACCCCAACCCCACTAAACTACAATGTCATTTAAAGGCACTTTTAATTTACAGTAAAATGCAAAATGACTCGTTTCACCATCAGAACTTAATTTGTTTGGTCCAATAACATTTGGAAAGCCTGAAAGTGCCATAAATATCCCTATTTAAGTTATCAGAGAGCTAAACCGGAAGTTAGCGGCCGGCTTCTTCTTCATTGGATTTTGACGGCAAAAGTCAACTGCGCTTGGTCTCATAGGGAGAGAGGGGGGCGTAGGCAGAACTAGACATGAAGGCATCTGATTGGTTTTTTGAGAGCGCACCACAGGGCTTACACTGGTTTGAGTTTTTTCAGTCCTACAGCTGCCACAGAGGTCTGATTTTTTTCGTTCCTTTTTCTGAATAAATAATGTATTGACTACTATAAGAATAGACGGACCATTTCACCCAATATAACAAAAAGTGTTTCTGAACAGAGTTACCTACCCTAGTTTTAAAGGACTGTGGACTATTTTACCCATACTGTGTGTCTTTCTATTGAATTATTATCAAAATATTTGCTTTGCAGACATTAAATGTTTGTTCCTGGGGCCACACTTTATAAAGAGCAGCTTTATCTCCATGCCAGATTCGGTATCAAGGTAACTTAGATAATGACTGACGTGAAGTTGCTTATCCTGTGATTATTTTGAAGAGTTATGGGCCACTTTGGTACAGTGGTACACAGCCAAACACTCCATATTGAGATTACTACCGGGTGCTGATATAGCCCTTTGGAGATAGGTCATTTGGAAAGCTGACGGCGAGCAGAGCTGCACACAGACACACTACTTCTACAGTTGGCCTCCTGGATAATGTCGTCAGATATGATCAACCTATTTTACAGCTCAGTTAAAACGATCTGATTGAGCAGAGCTTATCTGATTGTGTGCATACCACACGCAGAACCCTTTTTCAACGTATTACTCTGCTGCCACTCTCTGATTTACTGAGTCGTTAACAGCTATTTCAGAGCCAAAGAGAAAGTATCTTATATCTTTAATAAAAGGCAAGCAGGGTCATGTGTTAATAGCAAGGGAATGGGAACACAGTGTGTTATCGCATGTCGCCACATCCTTAACCAGTTACAGCGTCAAAAGCCTTGGCAAGCTCTCAAAGCTCAACATGGTCTTTGATTGGCTGTAGTTATTTTGAATCCCCCTTTAACTTGGCCTTTCTCACTGAGAGAGTAACACATGGTGCACACCTACTCCATACACACTTCAAATCATTGAGCATCTGTGTTTTCTTTTCCTGGCTATCTCTCTGCCGCCTACTTCAGTCTAATGTGAAAATCACATAAGGAGATCTGCAGTTAGTATTCTAAATATGAAGCCGTTGGTGGTAAAACAACAAAGAAAAAACCCAGCAACATCTCTGGCAGTGTCTTCAAGTAAAAAGACACAGTGCAGATTATTGAGCTGACAAGCACCTCAGATGCTCTTACTCCACCCCAGTCCACCCCAAACATTCCAGCCCTACCAGCGTTACCCCAGCCTGAAGCTGATTATGCCGTCTGAGTCGGTCTCCACACAACATCTCTTATTGGATTTCAGCCTAAGTCTTTCTTGTGTATCAGTGGATTGTGTGCGACCTTACTCTCCTGGCTTGCTACTGTGGTGGAGGTAGATGCAATTTTAGGAGGTTATTACAGTGCAGAGTGTATCATCTACCTCTGCAATAATATAACCATCTACAAAAGATGAACCCTCTTGCACTCTAGGAATAGAAATAGTACTTGAGAGTGGAGCTGCTTTCTGAGAGCAGTGTTCAAAAGATGATCTTAAATGTTAATATAATTATTCTGCCATTCTGTGGCTGAGCACCCCTCTGATATAATGCTGCTCCATCAGGTCGGCATCCATGTGCTCACAAGGCTTCCACTTCTCTCTTTTGAGTCTGTCAGTCCAACCTCTGCCCTCTGGCTTGGCTTTGGACCCTGAGCCAATCGCTGTAGGCAGTTACAGCTTGGGGTCTGGGGAATCTAAACATTCCAGTTGAGTTTCAGGGTTGTCCAAAAACGCAGGTATGCGGCAAAGACCCTTTGAGATGTGTTTTCATTCAACGCGGTCCATCCAAAACACAGCAAATCTGTATAGAGTAAATATCCTGTATGTTCAGTGGATCTGTGAACTTCAAAGGGAGCTGGCTTCCTGAGGCAGCAGAAGGGTAGCTGCATTAATTGCCTGCTTTCTAACAAAGTTATTCTTGTTCTCAAAAAAATATCAAAACAGCAGCATCAGGAAACCGCAATCCTCCCGGTCATCAACACATCCCAAATCAAAACAAAGTTTCCATATCATACTGAGGAGATGTGAGCTGCAAATAAATCATTTTGTACGAGCAGGGGTCTATGTATGTGTGTTTGAAAAGGGGTGGTGGTAATAACATCTTCTCAGCAGTCTACTGTGTTCTGCTCTGCTACTGTAGTACCACATATTGAGAATGGCATGTGAGTTAGCAGGGCAATTATACAGTGGTAGAGTTTCTCCACTCTGGAGTTTTGACTTGTGCAATGAAGGGCACTGAGGTGTTGCTGAAGGGATTGTGACTAACAAGTCAAGACCCCTGAGCCATGGCTTTAATACGGCAAATTACTCCAGAGGTATTTGTCACCTGAGGACGATTAAGCGAATTAGGATTCAGAGTTGACACCCAGTCTGCAGAGCAAAGTGTGTTGAGGTTTAGCCAGGCAGAATGAGTTGCATACACACTGGGCACTAATTACAAAGAACCTGTAGAGTTCAGTCTTCTTTGAGCCTATTTTAAGTCCCATTAAAGCCAAGACTTATTTCAAATCAGAAGACTAGCTGCAGCTTTTGCAAGAAAGGGAAGAAAAAAAACCAAACCAATGATTTGTAAAATAAAATACAATCAGCATTGTCAATGCTGCTACTAGAAAGGGTCATATCATGTTGCATGCCAACGAGCTGCATTCATCATGTTCATTATCCCCGGCTGGTTAGTTTAATCTTTTGACAATAAAATGTATCTGTACTTGTGATGTTTCACATTTATTTAACCAGAGCACTTACAGTGTGAGCACAGCTTGTGTAGCCTCTTCAGATTTCAGTTAGCTGTCTTACGTAATCTCAAAAAATACTTGTTTCAGTAAGTATTTATTGTAATGACACATCTAAATCATCACTGGCACAGCTGCCCTTAGAAGGGTACAATAGTTTGAAAGAAATGACTGGTGAGTAATCAAGGTGTGATCTGGAAAATTCAACACTTAATTAGTTCATTTCAAGGCAAAAACACACAACAAGGTTAGTAATTATGTGAAACATACAAGAAAAAATCTGAGGTACAGGAAGGACACCTGTGTGAAATAGCAACAGGTTTCCATTGCCAAAAGTCAAGTGGAAGTCGACTAAAATTACATCTTATTTTTCAGTGAGACAAAAAGGCCAAACATCAAGCCAAACGTCTTAAAAGAAACAATTTTCAGCTTACGTCAGAGACCATTCCAAGCCATTCAATTGAACATTTGAATCAGGACTTGAAAATTGTTGTTGAGTCATGGTCCCCAAGCAATTTTTCAGTGCTTGAGTGGTTTTGCAAAGAATAATGGGAGGGAATTGCAGTGTCCAGATGTTCAAAACAGTTTCTGTTGACAAGGGTGCCTAATAATTTTTTTACTGGAACAGAATGAGAATCTATGTGAATATTTGGGACTTGTGGATCGTTTTTCATTCACATTTAACACCCTTTAAAACCCTAATTAAACCAAACATTCGTTAATTTCATGAAACAAAACATGAGTTCAAGGAGAAGTCAATGTCTCTTGCATGTAAATATGGTCTGTATTCAGTATACTGAAAATTTAAATTGGGTATGGTTTAAAAGATACACGTGTGACTCAAAAACAAGGTAGTCAGATATTAATAGATATGTCCTACATTGTAGACTTCAATGACTCTTAGAGTCCTTGGTAGACAACTTCTCTGAGTCCTGAATACATATTTTAGTTTACCCTTCAGACAGCAGACAGTAAAATGCTTTTTGGTGAAATAAAATTGTATGTAAAATATCTTCAAAGATACAAAAGAACACACTCAGCAATGAGTCTGCTGTTGGACATACAAGCAGTGGCATGGCCTCTAATGATTCCAGAAAGTGGCCCGGTGTATTCGTGACACAGTCAGCCCGTCCTGACTGCTGTGGTGGCTTTAACAGCCAAAGTCTTTCGGGGTATCACTTACTCCATGCAGCTACTCACAAGGGACGGAGAGGCCAGGCTGGATTCCACTGTGAGTCCCTGGATATTAGTTTCATATCACAGATAACACACAAACACAAAGGAGAGAAGGAGCCAGCCAGTGAGGAGAGCAGGGTCAGGGACAGAAGGGGAGAGAGGACAGCCGCCAAATATGGTGAAATGACAACATCGAAGCAATGCATCATGCTTTCAACAAGCAATGAGTATTTGACAAGAGAGACGCCTTTCCCATGTGGTCTGCATAATGCCATCTAATTTATAAAATATTTTTCTGTACCACGAACCCCTTCTATTTCTAATAAATACTACAAAAAATTCTAGTTGACATTTTCACATTAAGACCTAATCACAATCCAGCTGAGTTTGACTCTTGTGTAGTTAATGTTTGTATGAATTGGGCCATTTTAAATATCCACAATGATGATGGTGACATACTGATATTGAGTGACTGACAAATGCATACTTACTTTTTAGTACTTGGTGGAAATCTAATGGATATGAGTATCAATATCTATCTTCTAGAGAGGGTATTTATGGTCTGTTGTTGCATGTACCCACTGATAGCAGTATACTCCCATCTAATCAGTGCAGTATAGTTGCGCTTGAATCTGTAAAAAGTAATGGTTATATGTTCTTCGGCTGCTTGTTTTGGTTGGTGAGGTGGATGTGACGAGCTCTGCTCTCACCAAAATATTCAAATATCAAAAGAGGTCCATTTAAAAAGGTCGGTGTCATTAAATATTTGAGATGTGATGACATTTAAACCAGGGATTACGCTGACTGCCAACAGTATTCACTTGTTATCGTGTCTTGGTGATCTAGAACCAAGTACATCAAATTAGAGCTGACATTCCCATCATTTGCTTCTTAATTTCCCAAATCATTTGGTCCTGCTTTGGGAAATTGCATTAATAAAGCTCCTGGATCATTCAAGAGTTAATGTTGTATGCGCTCTCAGATATTCTGGAAACGAGCACGATCAAGCCCTGGAAAGAGTTTCATGAAAGCCCCAAATAAAAAGTGTATTTGGTTAGAATTAGTCATATGCAAACTTCGTCCATTGATGGTCCACTTAAACAACAGAAATATCAGTATTCTTCCACACACAAATGCACAAAAAGAGCAAAGGACTTCAGACAAACTGCCTCAACAGAGAAACAGCGTCGACAGGGAAACAGTGTCAACATAAAAAGAGTGGACTGCTACAGAGATGGAGATAATGAGCTGGAAGGGGCAGGACAGCCAGTTATGACTTCACTCGTCTGGCTCTGGGATGGGAACAAATGGAGCCTCGCTGGGTAATTAAGAGACACCCAGGCCTCACTAGGATATGCCAGGCAAATGGGAGAGAGGCAGCAGAAAGGGAAAGAGGGATTGAGAATGCAACCCTATTGTGTTTCATGGAGGGATTTGGACAGTGAGGCACTGGTCTTGCGGTCTGTCCTAAGGCCATGCTTTAGGCTCTGGTTACAACACCTGCCTCCAGCCACCCTCGTCCAACCCTCCCTCCCCCCGTAAAATGAGTTATCATATCAGACCTCTGCATTATGGAAATGTCCCCCTGCAAGTAAATGTGTGGGAAAGGACAATTTTAATAGCCTGTGCTAATTGTGGCCAGTCCCAGTGATGTCATGACAGTGTCTATATGCGTAGCAGTGGCGAGAAGCAGGTGACACTGGCAGGGCAGGGTGGACTCTGTTTCAGCTGATGTAATTGTGCCTGATTGAGCTGTACTTTGGATCATAGTATTTGCAGTTAGGTCACTGCCTTCGTGTGGCTGTAATGAACGGCAGTATTATGGCTAATGACTGTCAAGTTTTAGAGGTTATTTTACTCAAATTACGTTAAGTGTGTGTGCGTGTGCATGCGTGCATGTGACTGCAGATCACTAGTGCATGCATGTATTTTTGTGTTTTTGTGGACATACAGTATACAGTACATGCATGTATGGATAAATGTATGTCTTGACGACGTGTGCAGGCGTATGAGTCAAAGATATTTATATATTTAGCGGAGACAGTATTTATAGCAGGAAACGTGGATGAATTCTTGGTCTACTTTCTCACCCTCCCATGGTGCCTCCTCTGTCTCCCAGTGGAGTTACGGCCTGTCTATCTATGTGCATACTCAGGACACTATACATATACTCACACATACTTGCACAGCACTGTGTAGAATCATATATATAAGAAGTTGTTATCTCTGTCCCAACCAAACTGAGGTACCCCAATTCTTGTGCACTAACCACTAACATGCAAAGAGAAAAAAAAAGCTGAATGTTGATTAAGAACACCTTTACGACACATATGTCTATTTCTGCTTGACTTTTCCAGTTGAGGATCTGTTGGTTTGCAAGCACCAGGGCCCGTCCTGCTGCACCCGGAAGATGGAGGAGAGCTACCAGATTGCTGTAAAAAGAGAAACCCTCCACAACATTCACTCCTACAGCTACGAGCTTGAGCACCTCATCTCCGGCCACTCGGATGCCTTCCAGGGTAAGTGCTGGGAACAAAGGGGCCGAGCTCGGGTTGGATGGGATTGGCTTCAGACACTGGGTTGTTGTTGATGGACTGGAAAGAGATGTTGCGATTCAGTGGTCGAGGAGTTGTCATTTAGCTATTTGGTACATACTGTACCTACCACTGCGTGGGACTGATGCCCCGGAATGCTAGCATTCTGCATTCTTCAGTATTTAATTCAAAAACTTGACCCAGCTTCATGCTGACCTGGAACTGAACTTATGCTCCTTCGGTGAATCCAAATACAGCAATAAAAACAAAATAACTTTGTGTTGTGTTTATTGCAAAGATTATTTATTTGTCCAGTCTTTTGGTGAGAAAAGGTTTTTACCCCGTTCCCCAGCGTCACCGTAGCTTGCATGCAGGGAAGTGTGCAACTCAGAAAATGGGCATGGCTTGATGTTCCCCCCCTCTTCTCTTCTTCTGTGGGTTTGGCAGCAGCAGAACTGTGGAGAAGGATCTGTTGGGGTAAACGGGAAAAAGAGGGTACAGAGGCCTTTTTCTCAGGCTTTAGTGTTTGGTGGAAGATGGTCTGCTTTGTCATTATCTGATCTTGCTCTCAGGATAGCAAAACAATTACTGGAACCCTTGAAGAAATTACAGTAGTTTTGGAGAGTGAAACAATCTGTGCACAGTAATTATTTTTGTTTGTTCGTGTGGTGTTTATTTTTGGCTGTTTTTTTTTTTTTTTTCATGATGCCTCTTTGGTAGCCCGGTCAGTTCAGATGTCTGAGTTCCGGATAAACAAGGCTCTGCTGTAGATACAAAGCCTGTGTCAGACAGGTCTTGCCTGCCAAAGGGTTTTGTACTACACCCAACTGAATCAAGCGGTGCACTAGTTGCCCGAGCTTGTCCTTCCTCCTCCTCGAGTAATTGCAGTGTCATTTAAGTTTAAAAGTTTCCGAAACGGATCAATTCCTTCCTCCACAAAACCTCCAACATGATCCCACAGGGTGGGAGACATGCTGTGGATGTTTTTAGTGTTGCAAGAATTTTGGTACCATACAATTAGCTTTATAAGACAATGGAGTGCTCAGGCGCCATGTTGGCCAAGTGCTGTTTTATGATGGATGTACTGGTCTTGCTGTCCAACTCGGAAAACTCAAGTCATATGTGAACGAATAGAGCAGATAATGGAAGTTGTCAGGGGACACTTATGGAGAATTTGTCATTTTCGGACATGAAATTGGAAATGGATTACTGTCATGTTTAACTTGCAAATGTCATCAGAACTGGATATATCACTGTCACATACAACATATACTCATACTAAAACATCACCAAGATTTGAAACTTCAAACATGCCACTTTGTGGGTAGGTGCAGAGTGCTGGAGATGAGTCCTTCTTGCACTTGTTTAACACGCAGGCTGCTTACACGAATAGCAGCGAGCCTTGTTCAAGCAGTGTTCCTGGTGTTGGTCCTTTTCATCATTATTAAGATCTTTCTCTTCTTACCTCATGTCTGAGCCTGTCTGGAGAATGAAGATCAGGTGTTCCACATGTCCAGAAAAGGCCAAGACGGAAAATAACAATGGAATAACAATAGAAACGGAGTACGGTGGTGCCGAAAGTGATGATGTCACTAGCCCTCAATTTGCAAGGCCTTCTAAGGACAGTCTCTGTGCTGTCTGAGTGCCTCGAGAGGAATGTGAAGTAGCAAGTGGCTCATATACCACATGAAGTAATTAGAATATGATTTTGGCTGAAACCGTTTGCCGCTCTTATTCACACGCTGGATGGTGGAAAATTGTTTGCGGGTGGCTTTCTTCCCCTAACCCCCCCTCCTCCTCCCCTCCCCCCCTTTATTTTTTATTTGTGCCGCATCTATCCAATTGCATCACACGCAGTTCACCACAGAGCCAGTTCTCCGCAGGCTAAAAAACTTTGCCCTTCTGCTGTTAATCTGATGTGTTTATTTGATAATTCTTTCATGATGCGGCCGCTATTTTCTGCGCAGCGCTCCATCTGTCTGTCATTCAAGTCAACCCGTAAATCTTGCAACGACGGGTCCAAAATGCGTGTGTGTTTTCTTTATTCACTGCAGCTTTTATTGTTTCAACTCAAAAAAATCACTCCCGCTGATTGCTAAAGTTTAGCCAAAAGGACGTGCCCGTTAAAAGGAGATGGTGTGTGTGTGTGTGTGTGTCTGCGTGTTTTCGTTGGCCTGCCTTTGTTTTGACAGCCCTAAAGGCCCTACTGTGCTATGTCATGTGTGGGAGTTGTCATGTCATGAGTGTGACCTCATAAACACAGAGCACATTTATGAATGCTCAGAGGTTCTTTCAGTCACATGTTTCTGATACTGTATTAATGCGAAGGAATGATGTTCAGTTGCACACTGCAGTAACAAAGCTTCGCGGTGGAACAGACCCCATAATCCTCCAGGTATTGCCGCACACTTTCACCCCAAACGACTGCCACGCCTTAAATCACTCAGGAGTGTTGCATCTTTTTTAGGGATGCACGATAAAAAGTTTTTCAAACCGATACTGAGAACCGATAACTTTCTGCTTCCAAAGGCCGATACCGATAACCGATAACATACCTGGAGATAGGAAGGACTAATGAGCAAAAGTGGATCTATGATATTTCATGACATCAATACTATAAATAAAACCATAAACAGTTTCAGCTCTCAAAATGAAGATATTTATTTTTCACATGAAAAACTTTGAGTTTTTAGAATTAGAATTTGCATCATGAGATGTATAACCAACTTTGCAAGGAAACATTTGTAAAGATCCAGGTCAAACAAAACTCAGATATTTCAAATGAACATTACAAAATAACGTCCTCTACTGAAAGATTAAAAACCACGTCTCACACTGCAGTGCTGATAAATATGTTATAACTTATCGGCCTGATAAGTCATGATATCGAGGGATGACGTCATAATTTACTGATATCGGGCCGATAATTATCGTGCACCCCTAATCTTTTTACATTACAACCTCCGTCCTCCATTCAGCTCTACCAAAACCTACGCACAGATACACACAGGCCAGCCCCCCCTGGTCTCCTCTCTCTCCCCAAACACACAAACAGACAGACTCTCCTAATCCATGTCCTAGTTGATAGGTAATGAGTGTCGGGGCCTGATGGTGGGTAGGTGTCAACCACAGAGCCCAGTCTAAGCTGGGCCAGCTTAGAGCTGCCATCAAGGGCTTTCGGCCTGTCAGCCTGTTCTAGCCAATCAGACCTGGAGTAATCTGACTGTCCGGACTACCCCTCCGTGGCCTCCCCGATTGGCTGAGGTAAGGTCGAGCAGACGGATCGGCCCAGTAGAACATGTTTGTCTGTTTGCTGCGAGTCAGTCCACGGACTCGTCGGGTCAGAGCCTCGCGCTTCGTGAGTTCCAACAAGCCCTGATATAAATTACTTGCACAGTCCAATATGCAGCAATCTCTTGTTGGCAAATAGTTGTGCAGGCACTCCAATTTGTGTGTGTGTGCGTGTGTGTGTGTATGACAGGTGGGAATGATGAGCAGCAGAGTACGTCTCTGGGTATACAGTATACTCACACTGCTGGGGAGCAGATGTCAAGAAAACGCTGACACTTTCGATCACCAGTGTCACCGATACGAGGGGGACGTGGCCCGCCGCGAAAGGCCGTGACATCTGTGTTTGTGTGTGTCTGTGCGTGTACATAATATGGGCGTTTGAGCATTTTGTACATGTGCATCTTGACCATCGTGTGTGTGTGTGTGTGTGCGTGTGCATACATGTGTACCAAAGACACGTGAGCTCGTACAATATTTACCGCCCGCGCGAGTCGCCGCGACCGTCTCCGGGGCTCAAGTTCTCCTCGCAGAAGTCGACAAATGCTCTCGCGGAGAAATGTATTCTCCTGGCCTAGATAGCTCCCTATCATCAATGAGCGGCGCATCGCGTTCAAAACGTGAGGTGCCCTTCAAAGAGGGGACAAGGAGTTCATTTGAGAAAGCACGACAGCGAGAGAGAGAGAGAGAGAGAGAGAGAGACAGACGGAGGAGAGAAAGAGGCCATGGCAAGGACGGTGCCTTTTCTCATCGAGGCGACATAATTAGCTGATCCTTGTCTCATCATCCAGGAACTCTCCAGACCCAACCTCCCTCTCCCCCTCCAACCCTCCCCGTGTCCTGGGAGGCAGCATGCGCATGAGTGTTTGCACGAGACAAAGTGATCAAACCCGCGTTCCCGGGGGCGCCGGGATCCATCGAGGGCCTCAGAGAGATGTCGATGGCAGAATGCAGAGTAAGAGGAGCGAAGAGAGAAACACTGACTTGCTCTACTCGGTTTGTCGGTGCCCCCCCGACCCCCCCTCTCCTCCCCCCGTGCGACTGTTTGTCTCCCCCAGGCTTTCACAGGTGGCTGATTTCAACCTACTGTAATTGTCTCTCAGGCCCTTGGGAATTTGCAGCCTCCCCTGATTGCCTGCTCGGAGACAGTACACACTATTTTCCATGTCTGTTGCTCTTTGCACCCCCCATCCCCCTCTCCCTCACCCCCCAATGTCTCTCGTTCCCCCTCCAGGTACAGACAGACAGACAGGCAGGGAGATCTAGCCTAAAGCCTTGCTGTTTATAAGCCACCCCAGATGAAACCATTTTGAAGATTGCTCCAGTTTGACTGTCAGGATCACCCTGGGTGGCTCACACAACACACCCTACGTAAAGGCATCTGTCTCATTTTATTAAACACTTCTGATTTATGCGCTATAAGTGTGGGCATGTGCGTCTGCGAAGTGATGGGAATGATGAATCACTTGGCTGTTGTGTCCTCCATTCTTTCATCAGACTCAAGTCCTTCTATCTAAATTGTGATCTCCCCGTGTTTGTCTGGAAGTTCTCTCACTCGTTTCGCCTGTGATCTTTTTTATCCCGTCCTCTCTCACATCATAACTTTCTCTCTCTCTCTCTCTCTCGCTCTCTTTCCTCTCTCTCTTCACGTCTGCATGTATTTTTCTCCGCAGATGTTTTGACCGACAGGGTTATTGCTCTAGAGGCTGATGCTTGGACACAGGATGACATTGCGCTGCACCATGAGCTCATGCTCAAATTAGGGAGGATATCCGGAATCCATCCCTACACGTCTCATTTAATCACACAGGGCGGAGGGGAAACGTGTTTATGGACCTAATAATGGAGCGAATAGATTGCGTACTTGAGTGTGTGTGTGTGTGTGTGTGTGTGTGTGTGTGTGTTGTAAGAATGTTTGTGTTTTAACTACGCCTTTCGAGCCCCTTGAGTACAGTAGACATGACACACATAAGGGCAGGATGCGTTTCCCCTTAGAGTTTTTCAGGACTCGGGCTCGCTTGGGAAAAGTGGGAAAGAACAAAGAGGAGGGGTGGGGGGGCCGGGGGCCGGGGGGTGGGGGGCTCAAAGCCTCTCGCCGTCATAAAGTCACACTCAAAGCTTCCCTAATTACCTCTGCTTTTCATCCGCCACCTCTCACCTCAGCACCGACGTGCGAGAAGCCGGGAGGAGTGCGGAGACGGGCCCTCGAAAAGTGAGAGGGCCCACAGTTCAAGCAGGGTTTTTCAGCGAAAAGTGTGCACAGGTGTGTTTGAATGTGGTTCTCTCAGGTGTGTGTGTGCGCTGTGGTTCCGCCTTCAAGGATCGCTGAATCAACAGGTTTCCCAGCGCGCCGCCGCCGTCCTCTCTCCGACGACGCTCCCCCCCCCCTCTCTCTCTCTCTCTCTTTCTCTCTCTTCCCGGGGCGTCTCCCTGCGCCTGTGGTCCGCGCTCCGTCGGGTCCCGGGCAGGGCACCGCGCCAGCTGCTCGCTCGCTGGCGTGCGCGCCGCGGGGAGCCCTCATGTCTCAGAGATAACCCATCTGGCAAAGAGCGCACGCCGCAAGAATGGAAACCCGCAAATACAAAATTCCTCCTCATCTTCTCCTTCACCCTTGAAGTTTCCTTTCATTTTTTTTTTCTTCATTGTTATTCTGCTCCCCAACTGCCCCGGTCTTCCTCACCAACCATCCATACTCCCCCAAATATCACATCTGATGCCTAAACAAACACGACGTCTGTGTAGATTAGCCTGCCGCCAGTCTCCTCAGCCATAATTTGACTCTATCTATTCCTCTCCAACACAATCTCCCCTCTCATGGAATGATTCTCTGATACCACTCCACTGTGTCCGACGCTGCCTTCCAGCCGGCCCGAACAGACAGGCATCGGCGTAGACTAAGCTTCATCAGTCTCACCGCTATCGTATGAGCAACAATAAGCTTGATGTCCAGGAAGTTTCTTGGTAATCGGACAAAAGTCGCATCTCCCGGGGCTTGTTCTCTGTCCAAGAGAATTTGGCTTTTCTGGAACACAATCTGTCTGGCCCGGCTGATGGGATTTGCACTTTACGGGCTGCTGATTGGTCCAGCCTGGCCTTTTCCTGTGTCCCGTCTGACTCCGCTGCACCCGTCCTTTCCCAGACTGATCCCACAAGCCATAAAATGTGTGCGCGTGTGTGTGCTTTCGGAGATACAGTACAGATCTGTGTGTGTGTGTGTGTGTGTGCGCGTGCGTCTGTGCATCGCAGCTGACAGAAAGTCGAGCGACTCGGCTCCCTTTTCGGCGAGATCTTCGCACATCTACCTTTTTTGTCAGTTCATCGAAGGGAGACGTTGAGAAGAGCGGAGACACGGTGGTGGATCTTGACCAAAATAAGGTCACGCGGGGAGAAATTGGGAGTATTGGTAAGACGTAGCGCCAGGGAACGAAGGGTTGAACACCGCAAATTGGCCAGACTCGCGTGTTTTTCGCGAAGGAGGACCGCTTCCATCAGACGCCTGTGGGAGATCAGGGTGTGTGCCTAATGTGCGCTTTTAATTCATAAGTGGATGAGCACGCCGATGTGCATGTCTCCGTGCCGTGACTCACACCGCTCCTCCAGCCCAAAGTAGGTCGGATTTTGGCCGTCCTCCCCCTCCGTCTCTCACCGCCGACTCACTTCATCACCCCAGCCCCCCCCCCTCCCCATTCATGTCAGCTCGCTCTCCTCATTACGCCCCGTGTTGGACACTCCTCTGCTTCCTTCCTCCTCGCCTCCATGGCTCCTAGCGCACCATTAAGGAGTCCCCGCGGTGGGCTTTATCCACTGATCCCGCAGTCATTCATCCATTGTATTCCAGAGGAGAAGGTACAATAAATGAGAACCCGAAAAGGAAAAAAAAAAAAAAAAAAAATGTTGTCCGGACCCTGCCCAGCCGTGTCCTGTTTGTATGATCCGTGATGGATTATGATATCTCTGCCATGCTGTCTGCCAAAGTGAACAGTGGGTTTACACGGGTCTGCTCTTAAATCAGCCACAGCGCAGTCAATCGCTGGCAAACTCTTAATACTTCATTTGGTTTCAGTAATGCGATGGAATTCGTCCTTCAAAAATATTTTTCTACATTTATCTTGATTATTTAGTCTTTTCGTTTGATTTACTCCAACCCACATAATGGATCGGAGCACTTTGTGTTGTTTTGAATGGCACAAGTATAAGGGCTCAGGCCCTAATCAAAGAGTGGGTTTTGGCCCATAATTGAAACAATGCATAAATGACCCTCTTCTGCTCCATTTATAATAAAGCCGAAAAATGAAAACAGGGGCCACACCTGCTACGAAAAAGTGGAAAATTCTTCATTAGACCCCCTTTCATCTCGGATCCCTCTCACACCTCGGAGTCGGCTCGAAGGTCTGTTTCACGTTAATCGTTTGTTGGCCTAAATGTTTCCTTCTTCGTGAAAATCTGGAGTCCAGTCACTTGTCTCTCGTCATCATCAGTTTCCACTTATAGAGCGGGTTATTAGCAGGTTATTAGCTTGACAAGGCTTTTTTGTTGATCGCAAACCACAGACTGTCATTAATATTGCCAGATTTGGGAGAAATGCCTCCATTCTATCAGTTCCAGTCTGCACAGTAAAAGCTTCTGGCAGCTGATTTGCTTTTGCATGCAAACCATAAGAGACTTTTTCTGAATTATAATTCTTCCTTTCCTGCACTTGAGTCTTTTTTTGGATGTGCATGTTTTACTTTTCTCCAATCTGGACGTCAAAACGGTATTTAACTACTGAATCAATTGGGTAAAAGACTCTCTAAGATGTAAAAAAGGATATGAACTTATGTACCGTGTATGCAGTCGTGCTGCTCATGCTGTACTCAGGAGTCGTTTCAGCTCCTTTAACTGCCACAAGTAGTTATCAATAAGACTAAATGCTTTTTGTGTATGACAGTCTGTGCTGCTCCTCAGCGCTTCACTATATCAAGAGAGACATTGTGATTTATATACCAATAAACAAAAGAGAAATGGGGGGTCTCTATAGGCCTGTGGCCCCCTTAATGCCCAGGACCAGAGGTGCTGTCCATCAGCCTGTCAACAGTCTGCCCTCAGACTGGCCCTCCATATCTCCCCGTTATGGTATTAGCCATTTGAACAACCCTGCCCTCCCCTCCCCTCCCCTGCTCTTCCCTCAGCCCCTCACCCACTGCCCCCGTGCTCTGTCTCCTCTGTCCCCGTCCTTCTCTCGCCTGCTCATTCCCCTGCCTTCGATCATGTTTCCCTACTTTGGCCCGAGCAGAGAGCAGTGACCCCCCCCTCCCTCCACACACACACACACACACACACACACACACACACACACACACACACTTCTACCCCCCATTCAATCTCCACCTCCGCCCAGTGCACCCCGAATGCCCCTGGCATCTGTGGAATTGTTTATGTTTCAGAGTTTTGATATAGCTTGGCTGCCTTTTTAATTACAGGAATGCTGATGGAGAGATGTGAAACTCCCCCACCCCCCCTCCCCGCCCCTCGCACCACCCGCCACTGCCACCGCCACCTCCTGTCCTCCCTCTCAAGCTCATTATCCCACCTGTTAGGCCCCCCCTGTTAGGACAAGACAAGCAAATTAGGATTTGGGGCCACGGTTCACTGAAACTTGTGCGTGCATATGTGGCTCCTCTGAGGGGCTCGCGGAGTCACAGTGATTTTTGGCAGGAGTGCAGCTCCCCAGTTCATGCGGGTCAAATTTGCGCGAACAGCACGTCAGCGCGTGTTGTCTGACAAATGAGTCATGCTCCCGCTTTAGACTTCAGACGTGTGATTTTGCCACACAAGTATGATGAATCAACAGATTGATTCATTGACTTATTAATAGTTTATTACCATTAAACAGTTTGCTGAAAGGTTAGAGGCTGGGAGATTGTATGACATTGCAGCTCTCCCCTGTAACCTAAGATGACCAGCGCTGAGTGGGAGATGGCCTTATGTACAGTATTCCTACTAATTAAAACAAGGATATGTAATCTACACATGTGTCACTATGTCATATATCTGTGTGGTGACCTGTCTGAAACCCAAGCCCGTGGAAGGATTAAAATGCTTTGCCTGAGAAGACGGTTGGTCAGTTGAGTCGGGACTGATTGCCAAGATAGGAAGGGACTACAGCTCCACGGTATGAGAACAGTGTCTCCTACCTCATTATCACAATATTACCACATCTTCAAGCACGCGTGAGCGCGCACACACACACACACACTCATATGTGCGCTCACCTCTACAAACCCACATGCACGTATTTAAAAGTACAGAGGCACTC
>JBCAUF010000036.1:20255323-20269512 GCA_038406115.1 Haemulon aurolineatum
CCTAAATGAAAAGATGCAGGCATGCATATCTGTGTAGGTAACATGAGTCATACACCAAGGAGCAGATCATGTACATTTGTACATTATCAAGAGGAACATGACTAAATTCTCACCAGGATGTCAGTCCCCATTGCAGCTCCCTCTCTCCTCTAAATTTCAGGCACGCGTGTCGGCACAGAGTGTGTGAGAGTGTGTGCATTCACTGTTTTTTAATGAATCTATAAGGGAACTTATCCATGCGTGTCCCCGGGGGCATGAGCTGGAGAGTCCTGGACATCGTGCCTCGACTTCTCCAGGCTGGACTCGACTTCCCCGAGTTGAGGGAATGAGTCTGTGTTATTTCTGTTTATTCTCCCAGTCTGAGTCTCTCCTGTCCTCATCCCTAGCTCTCTCCGTCCCATTAGCTGGCTCTGACGGGTCACAGATATGAGCTTTTGTGACTCATATCCTGTCAACACCTTCAGTTACTCGGTCGGACAATGGCTTTCTGTGATACGAGCGTGTTGAATACGGGACCAGAGATGGGAAGAACGTCGCCTCAAATGTCGACAGGGTTATGTAGGGTGCAGTTGTTCCCTAATATCTTTAATGGGACCACTTGTGGACAAGTCGACATTGGAACTGTTCCCAGAACTGGACTGGAACTGAAAGACGACACTATAGAAGCCATAATGTGCAAGCTGTTAGTGGATTAAACTTCGACTTGGCTGTTTTGGTTGACTTAATGTACAGTTTCTTCCAATGAACTGTAGTCAGTTCTTCTCACAGACTAGGTCAGGTTTACTCAGAGGAGCGTACCAGTTGGTTCTGCTTATTTTAACCCATTATCAATTTGCTGAGCTACCGCAAGGTGTGTTTCTGTTCTTTTGGCAGAGGTTTGCCACCTCTCCCAACCCGTGTCTCCACTGAGAGCACAGAGACAAAACTGATATCACCGTTCCATCCAGCTCCTGGCAACCAAACAAGCAGACCCCCCCAAAATGTCAAAGTAATGGAGCATTACTGGGATTACTTTCTGCGATTAAATGACTGAATTTCAATGTGTAATCCCTTCCATTACTCATTACTGACAGGCGCTGTAATGTTTGTCCGCCTAACACACTACATCATCTTCCCAAACACACTGTTCCTCAGCTTTTGAAGTATTTCGCCAAATTCTGTATTTTTCAGAATCAGATATTCAAGTGATACGCGTCCGTCGGCCGACAAGCACGTCCACCTTCAGAACTCACAGCCTTCCCACTTTGCTTGCAATCTGTTTTTCCTCGTCTCCAGGGGCGACTGCTCACGTCATCACTTCGCAAGACAGATTACATTTCCACATTATTACTGTTATTATTGTTTGTCCTGTGGGTTGAGTTTCCTGACAGCGTTGCGTGTGACTGTGAGCCAAATCTCGAGTACGTATTAAAACGGCTCCACTCTAGCACATTCAAGCACCGAAGGGACAATTTTTGAAAGGAACTCGTTCTGGATTTTCTTGCATAGAAATGCAGCAGTCGGCATGCAACAATGAAGCCGATGAACAGACTATCTGTGTCAAGCAAGTTCCAGCACTCCAAGCATGTAAAGGGCCACAGCGTACCAAAACGAACTGACACAAGTGGCCGCCTGGAAGGTGGAAAAACACATTTAACATGTATAGCAATTCTAGTGGAAAACGGTTGGCAGCCACATAAAATGCAAGTAATTTGTAGTTAATGGTCTTAAACATGCAAAACCACTGGTATGGTCCTTTTTAAAGTTGTGAAGGAACATCACAGAGCCTCAATGATTCTAAATTAAACACTCACATTAAACGCGCACACACACATCCAAATGCATAGACAGTTACACACACGCACGCGCAGACAGAGGAGGGTTCGTTGCCAGGCTTAAAGGCTGACCTAATGCAACTATGCAGAGAGAGAGACTCAGCTTGTATTTCGTGTGTGTGTGTGTGTGTGTGTGTGTGTGTGTATGTGCGTGTGTGCGCGTGTGTGTGCGTGTCTGCCTGCTTGGTATTCATGGGGCGGCAGGCAATCCTGGAGCAGGGAGTCCAGCACGGGGACAAGTGGGACGGAATTGAAAGGGTTCCAGCTAGGCCATACAAACTAGACCCAGCCAGCTGGAAGAAAGGGCCGAGAGAATTGTTGCTGATAAAGGAGGTGGCCCCCAGTCGGACACTGGTGGCTCCCATTCTCCGCGCCTCTCACCGCTTCACGCCGGCATTCACCCGGGCTGGAGTGCAAACGTCTACTCAATCACGCCGACACACACACGCAACCCACACAGTGAATAACACACAGCCTTATTGCCATGTATTACCTACTGTAGAACCCGTGGCCTTTTTAAATCACAGTGTGTTTTTATAAAGCCACAGTGGCCCGTCAAGGGAAACTGTTAAGTCTCCAGTGCACAACTACTGTGTCAGCGTAGCCACCTTCACCTTTACACCTCCGCACACACACACACTCCCACCTCCCAGGCGTGCACCCAGTTTTAAACACCTATTATCCTCGCTATCTTACTGCAAAGCAAATAAAGTGCAAATACCTCGCTCAACCTACTGTTGATTTTTATAACTTGTGCCGTCCGTGTGAAGTCAAGCACAAAGAAGTAACTCTGCTTTTTTCGCCGAGTCAGAATATTATATGGAGTTGTTATTAAAGGAATTATTGTGACTGTGTGGTTTTACACTGGGATGTTATCCCAAACCGTTTTGCGGTCGCTCTCTCTCTCACTTAGAGAGCTGCAGACTATACAGAGTCTGCACTATATGTTGCAATACGTCATAGGGTAGGACCTGCACATACTGTACACACACATACACACACACACACACGCATGCATCGCCGCGTCGTTTGCAGGTATCAGGTTTTTAGAAGTCCTGTAAGGGGCCTGGACGTGTGGCCCACCCTGTGACAATACCGGCGGCGCACGTGAGTCTGAAAGGCAGCTATTGATGGTTATGTGGGGCAGCAGAGGGGAGACATTCTGTTTTAACACATTCTTGCTCTTATTGAGATGGAGCGTGAACGCGGGTCAGAGGGAAGTGGTTATGGTTATGGATATTGGGGGAGCCTGGGGCTGGATTATGTCGAGTAGACACAATTAGGGGAAAAAAATTGGAAAATAGCCAGTAAAAGTGGCCGCTCTTATTGGGCCCCAGTGGAAATGGTAGCTCCAATGTTTAGTGAGGTTTTTCTCCTTCTGAATGCTGCCCTGTTGAGTTCATCTTGGAGTTTCTCCCTCCAGAGTCAGCTGTGTTCGAGAGGCCACAGACTGCTGTTTATTGACATGGCCATAAAAATGATATGGCTCATGTGACCTCGAGGGAAACTTTATATCTTCCACTTGCTAAAGATGAGTTGACTTTTGGATCAATCTTAACACAGAGAAGCATGCATTCACTCACACCTTCATTCATTCACTCACTCATTTGCTCAGAGAGTTTTATAGACGGCTTATGAGAAAATAATACCAGTGGTCCAGATTAGAGCAGTTTATATGCAGGTCTACCTTATCCGCTTGTTGGTTTTACCCCAGCTTCTCATTACAGTCTTATGGAGGAATGATAATAGCAGCCTGGGCCTTTAGATAATGGAAACAAGGGCCAGTGGGATGACTGGAAGGTTTCCATTCACCACGGCGGCACCTCAACAGACTGCAGTGGCTTACATTGCAAGCGCTTTTTCTTTCACCCTATCCCACAATAAAATAAAGGAATATCATTGGTGTGAAAACAATTTTTGTTGTTATCACAGTTTCATGTTTTGCTTTCCCTGTCCCATAACCCTGTATTTTCACAGCCTCAGCATATGATTATATTTACTGTGTTTGTGTGTGTGTGTGTGTGAGAGAGTCAGATATTTTTGCCATACTGTGGTACATTATGTATCAGGGCACTGTGGGCAACTCAGCAAATCAATGAACAGAATTGATTTTGTTGCAATATTGTGAATATATTACCTTCATTCACAGGATAGACAATATATATGCTGTATCTATATTTTGCCGAGAAACACTTTCTCAGTATATGTTCCAAAAACTTGCCAATTCACAATATATATTCATATTTCAATATAGAATTACGGTAACAGAGCACTGACTCCATACCACCAACCCTACTTCAACATCATCTCATATTACAGTTTATATTTCCCTTTAAATAAATGTAAAGACAAGACAAAGAAACTGAATATGTTACAGAGTGAAAATAGTCATTGTTGTATGCTTCAAATAAATACTAAGGATTAGTGGCATGTAAAGTAAATCTGATGGACACAAGAACTACAGCATTTGCATAGATCAAATATTTATGCATGTGCTTTGTCTTTGTCTTCATTCATCTGTTCATGTTTATGTTAATACCAGAGAAGATAATAAAATTATACCACCGCTGTACTCATACCAGTAAGCCTTATCACAGTAACTAGTATCAATATCATTATTGAATCCTAACAATGCTTTACCAGTTTCGTAATAATTGTTTACTGATATGTAACATAACTTATGAATAATTCAATTTACATTTTAGATTTTGTAATTTTTGCAATGGGACAGACTAGAAAAAGATCTCTATAACTATATTTCAGCTAATATAATGTAAACTGAACTAGAACTATCGAAAGAACAACAAAAAAATCAGTAAAAACATATGTGTGTAAAGGCAGATACCAGCTGTTGGAGGTCACCTTACATAAAAGGATTAGCATCACAGGCTCAGGCCTTCATATATGGTTTCTGTATCCAATATCTGAAACTGTTTGCAGAACGGCAGCTGACGCAAAATGCGCTCATGGCCAATCTATAAGCTTAACCCATATTTCTAAGTTGTGTGTGCCTTTGGCACTATGTCTAACCCTCAAGCTGACTGGCTGACTTACTCAGCAGTCCATTAGCTAATGATGGTGGGCGCAGCCTCTCATCTGTTCAGCCACCCTCGCACATCTTTTCCCACTCTCCTCTCCCCTCTTTTGGTGTCCGCCTTGCTGCTGATAATGCACAGCAACCCTCAGCGGCACAAAAAATCCCCGCATGTCCTCTGCTCTGTATGAAAAATGCCGCTGTAACAGTGAGCACTCACCATATGATTGATTGCCGGGCCATTACATTTGGATATGAACATAAAACAGAGTTCCTCAGTATATTATTTTTCTCTGTGACCCATGCTTTGGATTGGTGGACTCATATAATTTCAGCAATCATATAATTTCCCAGATATGTACTTGATTATAACTTAATGATATGTTCACAGGAGGGAGACTAAATGATGTGGGGCTTTCCTTCAGAGCCTGAGGTCTGCTGCTCAGATGGACTGTTTGACACAGAAGACAGAGAGATAAAGAGAAATGACAGAAAAAGAAAGAGGGATTGACAGGCGGCCAAATATGTTGACGCTGTGGGTTATTAGGCTAATAAGCCCCAACTGCAGAGCACGGGTCTGCGCTGCACTCGTCACGGTCTGTCATCGCTCAAAGTCTTAATTTGATTTGGGCTGTAAATTTAAATTGTGACAGAGAGAAATACTGTGACGTGACATAGAGTTTGTGCACCTCCACCTTGTCCATTAGCTAGTAAATTACATCACGTAATGCATTTCGGAAAAGAACATTTTCTGGCATTGCTGATTAACTTCCTTTTCTTTCTTGTAGATATCACCACAACATAATATGCCAGCAAAACATATCACCTTTGGGCTTTCTTTGCTTGCTCTTACTGTGGTTCATGGCATCAGAACCCCTTACCACATGGCCGTTTCATCCTTTTGTAAACCCTCCTTTATGCATCACTCCTCCTTCTCCTTCTCCCTTCTACTGTAAATACCCCCTGCTGTCCCTTTATATGTCCGTACTGTCCTCACCTGATGCCTGGGTGCCCGCGGGCCTGGTGTTTTGAGCGTCTTCAGACTTGAGCCAGCTGGCGTGACGATATCACCCAGCGGCTGTGGAGTCAATGCCTGCTGCATCTGTGTTATGACTTTAGTGGCAATTGCCGCTTCATTGGAAGGCTTCAAAAAGGACACGCGGACTCTCCAAGTTTCTATCCGCAAGCTTTATTTTCTTTGCCCGTGCGCGCATGTTCCACCGTATCGCAGACACAGACGAGATGAACTCGCTTGACCTCCCCCTGTCTCCTCTCCCTGCCCCATGTCCTCCGTGTCTGTGGCGTAATACCGCTTGAATCCTCCGAGACATCTCGCCACATTTTAGTGTCTGTAATTCCCGTAAATTTGTTTACAATGATGGGCAAATGTTGTCAACAAACTCCAAAGTAACACCCATATTTACAAGGGAAAAAAAGAAAAAAGAGAGAGCCTCTCATTTTTAGATCATCTGTGAGTGATTTAATCAAGGGTAAACAAGCCTCGATGTGGAGAGAGAAACTCAATGTTCTCTCCGCTGATTGGAATCTCAAGGACTTTTCCCTGTGATATACGGCGGACTGAGTCTCTCTTTAATTAGCACTGACATCATTCGGATAAGAGAGAGGGAAAAAGACGGGGAGGGGGTCGGGGGGGGTGCTGATTGACAGAGAGGGCGAAGACTAAAGAGAACGACGGAGACAAAGTGATTTAGAAAGAATGAAGACAGACCTAAAAACATGGCGATGGAGCACTGGCACGGAGAGAGGGAGAGAAAAGACGGCGAGAGGAGAAGAGCAGCGCTGTAAATCATCTCTGCTCTCTCATTCAAGGCTTTCTGGGAGAGGCCAAGCGGAGAGCTGTCACAATTAGCCCGCAAGTGGTTCAGGGGGTGTTATATATGCTGAATGTTTTTACACTGAGAGACGATTATAGCTTTTGGCTTAAAGCTACAGTACATCATTATCTCCAGAATACATAACACTAGAGGACACATCCAAAACAATAAATTGGTGACGTTTCTTTTGTATCCACAGTAATTGATTAATTGGTTATGAATTGTTTTTTTGCAGTTCGTGCGACACACACATCTGTCTCTGATGGAGTTTTCCTTTAATTACCGCCTGCCCTCCTAGTCACCAGCTTTGAAATAACTGCACAGTTACTTCACACACATGTGAAAAGAATAAGGGATGGCATTGTTCAAATTGTTTGCAGCATCAGCTTCACATTATCGGATGACTGTCAGTCGCGTCGACAAATCTGCCGACCTTTTAATCCGACGAGCTCAGTCTCGTTCACTTTCATTCATTCACTTTGTTTTCACCTGCAGTCTTCTACCATGACTGATGATTCTCCCATTTTCATAACATACTTGTGATGTCTAACCATACATCATAAATAAAATTCATCACAAATATTACCCAGCAAAGAACATCCTGAGACGTGTAGCTACACATATAGGTAAGAAACTCGTCAGTCAACTGGCTCTACACACATAACAGTCTTCACCCTCTACAGTGTAGTCCTCTTATTGCCTGTTCTATAGATGGAAAATAAAAGTCCACTGCCCTAGTCCTGGATTGACCGCTGTTTTGAGGCCATAGTGGTCTGATTAAACTCAACACCTCAAAGCCTACACGTGTCCCTTTGTGTGGTTGGACGTAAAACACAGCCCAACAGTGTTGGTGAGGGAGGAGAGAGACTTCCTTATTCCCCTAACCCACCCAGATTTTCCCAGATGGTCCTGGGTTTGAACTGGCATCTGTCCAGTCTCAGGCTCGCTTCCTTAACCTCAAGGCCTCCGCCACAACACTGCAAGTCCTGCGAAATTCAAGCAGTCACCTTAATGTGTAAATAACTAGGTAAATTTTTTGTGTTTGGCTGGATCCTTGCTATACATATAGATATGGTTATTCTTGGATGGCCGTATGTTGTGATAACAAACACTGTTACACATAGGATCCAGTGTTGATCCTCAACAAGTTGTGTAATTGTGTAATTTTGGATGAGACAAAAGCAGAGGTACCTGAAAGACTGCTTGCCTTGTAAAGTACTGCAAGAGTAGGTTTATGGTTGTTGGTGATTTCTGTTCTTCTAACATGGTGAAAAATGCACTCTGTGAAACCAGAAATGGAAACCCTGCATAAGTAGCGGGCCCTCCCTTTCTATTTTCATACGTGTTGCAATTAGGGATGGAAATTGTTACTTGTTTAAACACAATTATCGTGATGCTCGACGGCAAAAACTCCAGTCACTCGAAATTAAATTGATGCCTTGGGTTTTCTTTGGAGAAAACATCATAAACAACCATGTTGCCAAAGTAACAAGGATCTTCCTGTGCGGTTTGAGAGCCCACCAGTATGCGAACCAGTGGCCTGGCATTCTCTTTGCGTTCTTGCTACTCATTTGGCTTCTTGGCTACTGATTGCATTTTTTTCTCCTTAATTAGTCACCGCAGTGAAGTAAATAGCAAATAAAGCTAATTGCGTTTTCTTTAATTTTAAGTCTGGTTATTGGTTTCTGTGCATAGCTCTCACTGAAACATGATATTGGATGAAATTAACATTCATGGTGCTGTACAGAACAGGGGCTTCTGTTTATCTGCTGTGTCTCCTCTCTGACTCTGTTACTACATTATGTATCTAAATTGAATAGTAAGATGGGACTGTTGCTGCTTTTGATTCCTGTCTTTGAGAGCACTATGTCTTACTGTCATTTACGGGAATATAATTAAATTTCCTAATTTTTGCTGGTTAGTGAATATTTCATGGTTATGAGAAAAAATGGCTTAAGAGTGTCCAATTTCTTTGGATGACACTGACTGTGGTTTGGATAATGGATGTAAGCAGCAGCCCCAAGAGCCATCCTCATGGATATGAATGGAAACAGAGCTTCCTGTCACGGTGAACTCATAAAATGTGCATATTTGCACATGTGCATGCACTCTTGCACAAATGTACACCACTGAGACAGCACAAAAAAAGCCCAAAGTGGATTCCTGAGATTAATTTCAAATGGTACAACTAATGGCACCGAACCAGCAGTTTGCAGTTCTATGAGCTGATGTTCCATTGAGGCTGTGATACATAACTGTGATAAATGAATGCAATCCCTTAGGCTGGGCTGAAAAGTGGATATTGTTTCAGCTAAGGTCAAGAACGGTTAATATAACACCATCTCAGTATGTGACTTTTTTTTTGAAATTTCAGTACACTTGGCTGTAGTGGAAAGATCTGTGTACCTTTGTTGGAAATAGCAAGAATTTTCGGAGCTCTTTACAAGGAAGTTTATTTAGCCGTTGTTCACTTTGGCAGAGCTGACAAATATAGTGCTGTGCCTGGAGTTAAACAGTCGGTAGCATCAGGCATATTTAGCACACAACCTACAGACAAGTGGAAAAGACGGCGAGGGGGGCGGGAGGGGGGCTTGACTGACCAAACAAGCCCACCTTATCCCACCATGCAATGCGCTTGGGGTGACAGGGGGCTGAGAAAGTTCCCCTGGCTTTACTGGGTAATCCCTTGATAAATAAACTGGGAAGACAAGACCACCACTGCTATCTGTAAGCCAATACTCCCTGAGTGGAGGGATGGCCCTGGGCTTGGCTCGCTCAGAGCTGCACTCTTCGTACACTCCCTTTTCTCAGGATGATATTTGATGACACAGGCACAGATACACACACACACATATATACACACATAAACTTTTGAGTTGAACACATCCTAATACACACTTGTTGTAGGGTAAAAAAAATTGATTTCGTTTGAATGGACTAGCGTTTAATCTGTTGACATGCAAACCAGTAAAACACATATACTGGGCTGCAAAAAATGAATCCTGCCCTCAGCAGTAGAAATCAAATTTCATTGGCTCGCAAATGCACATGCATGCCTTGCATTTCCACGAGGTCTCCCTATGTCCACAACATGCATCCCACCAATCTGCCCCCCCTCCATCAGCCTCTGTCCTCGAGCAATCATACAAGGAATGCGCCACAAAATAGCTGAAATTGTGAAGGTATAACAAGGACAAACAGGTGTTCACACACACACACACACACGCACACACACACACACACAATCACACACAGAAAACCAAGTGCTGTTCCCAAATGGGATTCTCATTCTCACGCCATCATCAGGTCAGGAGATAATTGATTTATGGCCGTGTTCTAGCCCGTGTCGTTACTCAGCCTGTCGTCTTATTGGCCCTCAGGATTATGTGGTCATAAAATCCAACCTATGAGAGCATGTCTTCATTTCTCATGAGGACCCATAATGAGAACGCTGTTTATTTCCCTTACGATGACTTTGTGTTCTGTTTACAGTTGTTGCATGCTTAGTTAGGCACAAGAATGATTTGTGTCAGGCTCTTTGTTTTGAGACGCGGGCCTTTCTCCACTCTCCTCTGGCCTCTGCAAACACGACTCGTCTCTGAACCTCTTCTCTGCGGTTTGGCTGCAAAAAAATAGCGGGGTAATGCAAACAGAACTGCGAGTGACCTCCTCTTGATGTTCATATTTTACGCGGATGTTTACATTTTTGCCTCAGAGAATAGCAGCGTGTCATACAAAAGCAGGTGAGAAATGGCACCGGACTCAAAACTTGCGTCTGCCTCTTTGAAAAGTTCACAATGACGGGATTAGATCTTGTCCTAATCCTCCATCCATCACTGCAGCAGAGAAATGATAACCTGTAGCTCTGGCCTTTTTTGCTAATTTTTCATGCACTGGATTAAATGTAGCATGACTTAATGTTAAACTGCCCATCAGCAGCAATAAACACATGTGTACAGCCCAACTTATTCCCTGCTCCTCCAAGCTATTGGTGTCATGTTTTTGTGATGATCCTTTAAATCAGTCATCCGTATACTTGGGTAATTGCATTAATCAACACACAGGTAGGTTTTCTTTTACATGTTTTTAGCCAGATGGTCTTCTGGGAGTCCTGGCCCAAATGCCAGGATGAGGTGGAGTAAGAAAAAAAAAGAGGATAAAGCATGAGGGAAACATTATAAACACACTGTTTCCTTTACAAAAACAGCAGCTATTGTCACTGACCAGTCTTGTGTCTGCCCACCTGCCCCTTGCACAGCCCGCCAGCTTTACCACTTTCATACAAACACACACACACACACACACCCTTTCTCTCTCACACACACACAGTGCTGCAGACCTCCCAAACGCTGCAGTCAGGACATGATGTCACAGGACTGTATGTTTTCTAAAATATGCGTTTCGAATCTCTGGAATTTAACATAAAACGTTTTTTTTTTTGCTAAATAAGGAAAAGGCATGTGGCTCACTTCAATCTGCCATATTGGCTGAGCACGTCAAGTATTTGCACATGTAGTTCGTAAACAGGTTTAAGTTTGCACGGTAAAATGAATCAGCCTCGACATTTACAGCTTTACTGCTCCATGGAATTAACAGTGTTCTACTGAGTCATTTCATTTGCTGCTGCAAATACTAGTGTACTTGCCAGCGTTGGTAATTGTGCACTTACTAATGTTGAAAGCTTCGGGCTAATCAATAAAATATAAACTCAACTGTCGATTTTAGAATACCCTTGTTTACCACTACCCTCGCTCAGATACTCTAATTTTGCAAACTTGGTTTCATAAAACAATCCATTTTCCAGGTTTGAAATGTTAACAAGTGTTCTAATAAATGTCTGGACACGTCAGACGGTATGCAAATGAATTACACAGTAATGAAGCATTGCAGCTCATTCAGAGAGCATTTGGCCCCGTGTGCCGAGAGGCTGCATGGCCAAAACAGTTGCTCCGCTCCATCTTCTCTCACCGCCACAATGTGACGCGTGTGCGCGCGTGTGTGTGGCGCGTTTTTGCACATGTGCATGTGCGGCTTTGCGTGCGTGTGTGGCCGCGGGCCGCCCCGCCACATGTGAGCGTGTTTTATTGGCCCGCGGGGAGTTAAGGTTAATGCAATAAAACAACCGTCCCCGTGCCCAGCGTCTGCCTCCGACGGAGGATTTAAGAGCCGAATGCAGTCACGCTAAAGTAGGAGAGAAAGGCCAGCGTGAAGTGCAAACAGTGCAGTGAGGATGAAATATGTTCAGGTAGTTAGTTATACTGTTAGAAAGCACCTCTTGGATTCCTGAGCCACTGACAACCCCACTGCGCTGTGAAGAGCTAGCCGCGATGTGAAAACGTCCATTTAAACTCCATTTTTAAGGCGCATGACATGACGGATCTGTCTCGCCCCGGAGGGAAAGTGTATTTTTAGCCGGCTGGCAAGACACATTTTGTGACCGTTAACACATATTTCAGCTGCTTCCAGACTTACTTATCCAAACTCTTCCCAGCATGTGGACACACCCCTTCAACCAACCATTTAAACACAGATGCTCGCCAGCTCCTTCCTAAATTAAGTTTATGCAGGCCTATTTGTTTGTGCATTCCATTGTTTTGGGGCCCTCGCGGGGCGTCATTAAACACTCGCATCACTCTGGTAAAGTTCACACTGTTGCTTTGATGTGCTTTTATGAGTATAGGGATCTCCAGAGCAGATCTGCAGAATTAGTGTCAGAGTTAATACGAAGCCCGACTAATTTGTTAACTTTAATTTGCAAGTGTGTACCCACAAAACGCTTTTGCTGTGATTTTAAAAGAAACATAAGTCAATGGTCTGCTCGTGCTTTAGAATATGTATGAAAACATCAGCAGCCCCCACTGCTGCTGCCTCTTACTGTAAGTCTCCCTTTCCTATATCAGTGATGAATAAGCAGCGCCTCTAAATATCACAAAGTCCTGTTGGACGCCTTTTCACAGCAGAATGACTCATCCCTCCAGACAAAGCAGTGCATATGCTGTTCATTGATCACCGGAGTTGCTCAGTCCGCCGCGCAAGAGCCATTACACTCTGTCTCTCTGGCTAATTGAGGGCCACTTAATAACACTGGCCAAAGGCTTTTAAGCCAATGAGTTGTCATTGATTTTTACCTCTGGGTCTGATGCACACGCCCCTCCATTCCCATGACCCGGCCGTCTCCTCCTCTCCGCCCGGCCCTGGCTTTAATAGCCCACCGGAGATGCTTCGCCATCGCCGCCGACCGAGCGCACACGCATTCACCTCCATGAGGTAGTGGAATGTTCGACATTTACCGCCAGGCCCCGCCGGCAGTAACTCACTCATCACGGCCGCTCTCTTTCGTCACGTCGCTCACTTTCACGCCCACCGTTTTCCCATGTTGTCCGTTACTATGAAGCTCTCTCCGCTCCATAATTCTTTTCACCTCTCCTCACCCTGCAATCGCTCAACCGCAACACAGGCATTCCTCATTTGAAATTGATGGCATCCCCCTGAAAGAAAATACTATATTCACTTTGAATAACCTTCTCGTGTTAATGTGCTTTCAACTGTGCAGGTGCCAATTGGCGGTTTATGGATGTCGCGCTGCAGCTCCACCCATGCTATTATTTGTTTTCCTAGCTTAACAGGTGTGTGTGTGTGTGTGTGTTTGCTCTCTGATCCCCGCAGGTGGACAAGGTGTGTGGCCTGTCTACTGGGGAGCCCACAAGCATGCAGCCAACCACGCCAGAGGTCACAACCTCCAGCGTGACCTCATCGTCTCCTCTGCCATCTGTCGCCCCCTCCAAAACCCTCCCGGAGCAGTGGCTGGGGCAGCTAGCACACTTGAGGAGGTAAGACAAAGAAATTAAACTTCACCGTGAACTATGAAGATTCGTTTTATTCCTGGTAAATATTTAGCAGCAGCTTTTTTTTTCCCCCACTTGTTAATTAGTTATACTGCTCTGTGATCAGCTAGATGGAAATTTAGATCAAAAGCGGTCGTGTTTTTACAACACAGCCTGAGGGGTTGGCCGACGTCTATTCGCCGTCGCCGTCACTTCTCTCTTTCTTCATATGGTTAGTTGGACACAACACACACCCACACACATAGTAAATGTAGTGAAGTAAAGTCCATGCCCTCCACCTGGCCTCTGAGGCAGCCATCCCCATGCCCACAGCAGCTGGCAGCGATGTGCCAAGAGAGGGAGGGGCGGGGGTACAAGGGGGAGGGGGGGCGGCTCGGGGTAAGATTAATCTTGACGGACCAACAATTTCCTGTTTACCCAGACGGCCATACCACCAACTCCGCGCACCAGCCGGGCCTCAGCTTAAATAGCATCAACACACAGAAAACGCGCCCACGCAGACACACACTCACTCGCAGGCGGCGTTCGCCCGCCTGACCTTGTCCCAAACCATGAATCACGGCGCTGATGCCAGCCCTAGCTGACAGGTCTGGCATGGCACCGCCACCGCCATTCACGGCAAACACAATCCAGCCCCCAGCCCCCCCCCCCCGGCCCAACC